>JASCZI010000241.1:51765-67468 GCA_036250425.1 Stylosanthes scabra
GTCTTAAAAACTAAGTTATAAATAAAAGTGTTTTAATGGTAAGTGGAGGTGCTTTTTAAAAGAGTAATGACGCTGGTTTGAATAAAAAAGAGTAAGAGATGAAAAAGATATTTAATTTATACTAAGCTAAGTCAAAACCGAAAAGCTAGAAAACTCCTAAATTAGAAGATGATGAAATTCTCATATGTAATCTTTAAGAAGTGGAAAGATAGAGAATAATAATATATTATAAGTGCTGGAATATCATAAATTATTAAAAGACACCAAGAGAATGCTGTAAGAGAATACGGTTAGTAAACCGGTTAAACCAATAAGCTAAAAGAGTGGAAAGAGGCTAAACCGGAGGCTAAGATTATCGTGATGATATAAGCTCCGAGTATTAAGTTTGTGAGAATGTTGTAATACATAAGCCAATATAATTAAGTCCCAAGGTGTGGTTATATAACCTTAGATGTGACGATTGGTATCGATTCGGTTTGGTCGGCGATGGTATGGGACACGACGATCGAATCGGGTTTTAACTCGATGAAAGTAGAGAACGAGAAACATTTTCAAATGCAAACTTTGTATGGGAAGAGAAAGAAGAAGAACAACACATTACACGTTTTAAACTAATTCATTGAAGATGTATTTCATCGCACTGAGGGTGGGTTTGGTAAAGCTTTTACTTTTCAAAAGTAACTTATGAAAATTGCCTTTTAAAAGATAGCTTTTTTAAAAGTGTTAGCACATGTGTTTGGTAAAATTAAATAAAAATCGTCTTTTAATAAGCACAAGTAACAATAATTATATTTGCTAAAATAACTATAATAGATATAAATGTAATAATGAATGTGGATTATTAATAAATAGAATTATATTAGACTTTTCAATTTTGATAAGAATAAGTCATCTTTAAAAAGCTTCTATTTAGGTGCTTTCAAAAGCATCCCGGCACTCCCATATTTTAGAAGCTGCAAGTACAAACACGACGTATTTTTATTTACCGAACACAAAATAAGATACTTGTAAGCACCCCTCCAAAAAGTTTTACCAAATTTAGCCTAAATTCATCCATAACTTCTTGTAATTTTTTTTTATAATATTTTAATTGAAGTCGCCGTCAGCGATTTCACACTGAGAATGCTACTTATACAACAATTTTTTAAAGCACAAGTCGCCATTGGACTACATTGCTGGTCCATATTCTACTTAATCACCCGTTAATATATGGGCATAAATCACCATTTAATATTGAAAAAAAAAAACCCAAGAATGTCCAAGAAAAACAAGGTATGTAATAGGCACATTCTCATAATTGAAGCTAAAATTGCCAACACTGCGCCGCTGTCAGTCCACTAGTTCTAACTTGTTAATTAGATTCTGTTTCCAGGTGGTGCTTTATATTTTCCAGCTAATTCGTCAGTATTCACCCTTTACACGTTACGGCGTTAGTTGCCATTTTTGTTTTCTTCTTCTTTCTTGGATGTTTCATTTTTCTTTTCTTTTCTTTTTTGTTTTTCTTCTTTATGGCGACTGATTTCTTGATCGATGTCTCTCTGAATTTGAAATCCGATTGGGTGGTTTCGTAATTAGTCAAAAAAATTAGAAAGTTATACAACTAAACTTCATATTGGCCTAGTATTAGCTAATATTTATTGTATAATATATAAAGAGTATAATTTTGATGCACTAATAGTATAATGAGTCATTCAATCAGATTTATGTATTTATATAACTTTAGAAGTAATGAGGTTAAAAATTAATTATTTTTAATGATATAGTAACACCTAATTGAATGTATATATAAAATTATTTTACACTAAAAGTACATGAAAATTAAATTTATATATAAATACTTAAAGAAACATAGAAAACCATATTCACTTGTTCAGTAGTATTTAATAAAAATTTTAATATTAAAAGTATTTAAATCTTGTAATAACTTAATTTTAAAACGTGACTCAAAGAAGGAGGAAAGGGTGTGTTTGGTAAAACTTTTACTTTTCAAAAATAGTTTATAAAAGTTGTATTTTAGAAGATAGTTTTTTAAAAGTCGTAGCACGTGTGTTTGGTAAAATCAAATAAAATTGATCTTTTAATAAGCACAAACAACAATTGTGTTTGATAAAATGACTTTAAAAATTTAAAATGACCATAATAGATATAAATGTAATAATAAATGCGAATATTTATTATTAAATATGGTTATATTAGACTTTTTAATTTTGATAAGCACAAGCCATCTTTGAAAAGCTCCTCCTTAGGTGCTTTCAAAAGCACCCCTATCTTTTAAAAGCTACAAGTACAAGCACGTCGTCTTTTTGGTTTATCAAACACAAAATGAGGTGCTTGTGCTTTTTCGAAAAACTTTACCAAACACAGCCTTAGTGTGCGTATGTAGATAGACCTCCACGCTTAGTGAATATATGTTGCATTATAAATTTTTTTACACGTATATAATAACTTTTTTTTAAAGGTATCTTACGCTTGACAGATCCAGACTAATGCGTTACTCATTTTCGAATGTCCTTTTTGTGGGGTTTCACGTGACCACATCTCTTTCTGCATGTACGACCAAGTTATTTACACAACCAAGTCCAACCAAGTCACTCTCATTCACGCGCTTTTTTATTTAAATAACAACAGTGTCGTTTTCTCTCAGTTCAAAGCGCGCCGTCTTCGCTTTCACACTGAAGAAGAAGAAGAAGCAGGAGGAGGAGGAGGAGGAGGAAGAAGAAGAAAAAGAAGAAGAAACCTGCTTCTCCTTCTCAAAAAAAATCCGGTTTTGTTTTTCAACGAAATGTACAACGAAATCCAATTCATTTTTTCAACAAAATTCATTTCGTTTTTCCTTCAAAAACTGGTTCAGTTTTTCAACAAAATGAATTTCATTTTTCATTCAAAAATCGGTTCAGTTTTGTTTAAAAAAAACGAAGAAGGAGGAAGACGAAAAAACATAGCAATTAAGAGGAAGAAGAAGAAGTAGAAGAAAAAGATGAGGATGAGGAAGAGGAGGAGGAAGAGAAGAAGAAGAAGAGGAGGAATCCGGTTCTATTTTTAAAGAAATTTGGTTCTGTTTTTCAACGAAATCCGATTCTGTTTTCAACGAAATACAATTCACTTTTTATAATTGACAAACAGATTTTTATAATTGACATGAACATGTTTTTATAGTTTTTGTTTTTTCTTTTAAAGGTAACATGTTTTTATAGTTGACATAAATAATAAAGAAAAAAAGAAATAAGACTTCAAAGAATTCTTGAACATAATTTTATAATTGTCAAAAATATATTTTTATAATTGACATAAACATGTTTTTACGGTTAATATAAATAATAAAGAAAAAAACAAATAAGACTTCAAAGAATACTTAAATATAATTTTATAATTGTTATGAAATAAGTTTCTATAGTTCACATAAACATATTTTTATAGTTGATATGTTAAATAATATAAAAATATATTAATGATAAGTATAAAAAAATTTTCAAGCATTATTTAATTTGAAGTCTTGTTTGTTGTTTTATTTTTCATCTCATATTTCTTTTTTTTTTTTTTAAATCTTTCTAACATAATTTCTTCAAATTATTAGAAAAGAAGAATAAATAGAGAGAAGAATAAAGAGATGGGACAATAAAAATGATAGAAGAAACGAGAAGTACACAAGATTCAATGATCCAGAAGTAAATACATTTTTGTTTGCAAACATCTATAAAATATGTTTATGATAAATATAAAAGCATGTTCGTTATACCTATAAATTTTTGTTTGTTATTAAGGTGAATACAATGCGCGCATGAATAGTGGCACGTAAATAATAATAATTTATTTAAATTTGGTTGAAAAAATAAGTATATGTCTAAAATTATTATAGGATAAAGTATTGTTTTACTCTTCAATAGGAAGAGACATAAACATGTTTTAGAGATCTAAACATTGTAAATAATTAAATAAGGACGAACACTGAAAAACTTAATTGATTAAAAATAAAACGTTTTGAGACCAAAATATAACATTTTAAATATTAAAGAGTATAATAAAAAACGACACAAATGTTAGGAACCAAAACAGTAATTTATTCATTCTTGTATTACTAGGCTATTTAAAACTTTTTGAAGTGAACTACCAACTCGGCCCCTGTCCATTTTTCTGAACGACATTACGGACCCTAACAATAAAAAACCACCACGCTGGCCCCCCTCCTTGCTCGCCGTGACACAAGGCGGCCCCTCCGTGAATGGCATCGTCAAATTCTAACGGAAGTGGCTGATGTGTCACGTTAAGTCGATTAGCATTTGCATAAAATAATAAATTGACATATAAGTTAGGTTAACTCACAACTGGATCCACATTGGCATTAGCAATATCATCATTTGTCACTATCGAATCATCCTACTGTTAAGAGATGTAGCATAAAAGAGATGAAACGAATCCTAATCATCTCAAAACATGCCACTTAAACTCCTAACCTTTATCAAATTAAGACAGATCGATTCCCTTTTGTTTATTTGGAGTGCGTCAAATTGACCCATGATCATTTCTAACCTTCCACATTAGTAGTTAACGTCCACGTCATCGACTTAACGTGATACGTCAACCACTTTCGTTAGGATTTGACGATGCCACTCACAAAGGGCCGGCTTATGTCACGGCGAGCAGAGAGGAAAACCGCCGTGATTGCTTTTTATTGTCAGGATCCGCGATGTCGTTAGAAAAATAGACAGAAATCGAGTTGGTAGTTCACTCAAACTTTTTGCATGGTTAAGTGTAAATTAAGATTATTTTTATCGAAGATAATGATTTGAAGAATGGTGATAATATAGCTATAGCTAGCAATTGTCCTTAGACTTTTACCACTGGTCAGTTACTACCATATTTTCCATCTGACAGCCAAACTATCCCAATCAGCAACGTTATTACGTTACTTTAAACATATTTAACCCTTCTCTAATCACGAAAATACCCCAATTACTAGTAACGTTAACACGACATAAAATACACGCATATCCCTTCACAGCTTTTCTCTGTCGCCACCAACCCAACCCATTCCCACGCTTCCATTCCCATCAGCAGCCACCGATGGCGTCGGCAGCGGTGTCACGTCGGCTTCGGAATCTGCAGTCGCAACCGGAAAACAAGATCTGCGTGGACTGCTCCCAGAAGAATCCGCAGTGGGCCTCCGTCTCTTACGGCGTCTTCATGTGCCTCGAGTGCTCCGGCAAGCACCGCGGCCTCGGAGTCCACATCTCCTTCGTCCGATCCGTCACCATGGACGCATGGTCCGAAATCCAGCTCAAGAAAATGGAAGCTGGCGGCAACAATAACCTCAACTCCTTTCTCGCCTCTTACTCTGTTCCCAAGGAAACCGATATAGTTAAGAAGTACAACACGAAAGCCGCCGCTATCTACCGTGATCGCATCGCGGCAATTGCTGAAGGGCGGCCATGGCGGGATCCGCCTGTTCAGAGGGAGGATCTTGCAGGAGGATTCGCTGCTGGAAAGGGGAAGCCGCCGATGAACGGCGGTAATGGCGGAAACAAGCGGAATGACGGCGATTGGGACGATTGGGGAATTGACGACAGTTTTGGCGGTGATTTGCGGCGGAATCAGTCTGCTGGCGATGTGAGAAGTGTTGGTTATGGTGGTGGCGGTGGTGGTGGGGCGGGGAGGTCTAGGTCGACGGAGGATATTTACACGCGGTCGCAGCTGGAGGCTTCGGCGGCGAACAAGGAGAGCTTCTTTGCCAGGAAGATGGCGGAGAATGACTCGCGGCCGGAGGGGCTACCGCCGTCGAAGGGAGGGAAGTACGTCGGTTTTGGATCGAGTCCTGCTCCGACGGCGTCGCAGAGAAGCAATCAGCAAAACGACTATTTCTCTGTCGTTTCGCAGGTAACATAGTTTCATAGTTGAATTTTGAACAACAAGAGTCTCAAGTGGACGTTGCAAGCGACTCAGTCTTCACTCTTCTGCATATCGTCATCGTTGAATTTTTCATATTTTATCATTTTTTTTTTTTAAATAAAGAGTCAGCATTTAATTCGGTCAGCTGTTGCGTGCAATTTCCACGTTAGAAGATCCTCTCTTTTTTAATTGATTTTAATTTGTGGCCTATTTTTTTCCGGCTGATTTTGTTCTTTCGTTCAGGGGATTGGTAAATTATCGTTGGCGGCTCAGACTGCTGCTTCTAAGGTATTTGCACTAACTTTGTTCATTCAAGTCATTATTTTTAGCTAGTTATTCCATTTCCATAGCAGAGGAAAATGACTTTGTTTGGAGCAAGGGGTTTTTCTTATGCTCTGCTTTTTGTTTTACATGAGCTGCTTTGGGTGTATTGCTTTTCTCTAGAGTTTAATGTAGCTCCTCCTTAACAGAAAAGACTTATAGTTTTCTTTATTCCCATTACGAGATAATAATGTCTATACCTTCAAGCTATACTACTTACAAATTTAGACTATAATTCTTATACATGTTGAAATACAAAATACACTTCGAATGACTTAACTAATGCATATATTCATACACAAAACGTATTTGGTGGCTGAATTTTGGTGTGCAAATAGCATTTTTGAAATATAATCAATTAATTGTTGTTTTTGTTGGTTGTAATAGGGTGTTTGTATTTATTGGATTTAGCCTTTGGTATTTTTGTTTGCTTTTTGCTTGAACTATGCTCTCTATATTGCTGTGTTCTTTCCAATGCATATACTTTTCTACTACTTTAAAAAGATATTAGGTGTGTTCGAGTCATATATGATTCAAGTCTAAAATTTGATTATGCCCTTTGCCTAAACTATTATTTATTCTGTTTCAGGTCAAGGAAGGTGGTTATGATCAAAAAGTCAATGATGTCACTCAGAAGACATGGGGTATAATGAAAGGGGTCATGGCTATGGCTTCAGAGAAGGTAGAGGAGTACACTAGAGATAGTTCAAATGGGATGAATAATAATTGGCAACAAATTGAAAATGGCAGAAATGGTTACCATCAGGATTTCAATCAACAAAACAAGGGATGGAATTCCTCTACCAAAACAGAACAATCTTCTTCTAAGCAATTTAACACCCACAGCTCAAGTTCTTGGGATGATTGGGACAATAGAGGTAGTAGAAATGGAAAACCAGCTAATGGATCAGCAACTCACAATTCAAGCTCTTGGGATGATTGGGGCCACAAAGGCTCCAGGAAGGAAGAGCCAGCAAAAGCATCGGCAGCGAATAATGATGACGGATGGGCTGGCTGGGATGATGACAAAGATGATGGATTTGATGATTCTTATTATGAAAATGGATCTAAAACTAAGAAAGGTGTTACGAACTATGGGAAATCCGATGGTGGCTGGACAGGGGCAGGCTTTGCCTAAGACAAGGTTTGTAAATTATGCAACCCTATCTAAGCAGTTTTTGTTTCTATTTTTGTGCCTAAGAAGTAACAGATAGGCCTCTCGCAAGATTTAAATCATAACTTGTCTTTAATTATTAGAAAAAGAATGACAAAATTAATCCTTTCGTATAAAGTATATTCGCCTTTTCATGATGAATTTTTAATTTCATTCCTCCATGTTTTTCTCACCTCTCAAACGAGAGAGAATTCATACTGTTTGGTTTAGGTTTTCATCTCAAGTATGCAGGATTTTTTTGCTTTTTCACTTCTTCCATTTTATATTTTTCATTTTCCCAAAAACTGAAAATGAAAATGCAAACTAAAGGTGTTCATGTGTCTTTAGGTGTTAATTTTAATTGATTTTGATTATAAAGTATATATATGATTAAGATTGATTATAAAGTATATATATGATTAAAATTAACGGTCAGATCACAGCAACACCTGAGTTTCTGATAATCTTCATAATGTATTAAACACTATTTTGCTCAGACATATAAATACTCCTTCCTTTGCGAGTCACTGAATACAGATTGACACATTTCTGTACTATACATTCTTCTCCATTGGTTATGCAACCATAATAAGCATCTTGGAATTAAAAAATCATCGTCTCATTATCATGGTTTGTTATGCATTTTTAATCTTCTGCCTCTGACTTAAATGCATAAGGTAAAATATTTATCATTTTGTTGTACTTCTTGGACCAGGTTTGATCCACTGTTGCCACATCAATCATTTTCCAAAATATTGCAAATTAAGAAAAAAAGATTTCGTAGCTTTAGGGCTGTGGCAAGCAGGGCCGAGCAGAGAGCTACACTATATACATGAATGTGATCCAAATATTTGAGGTCATTATATTATTAAGCTTTTTTCCCATCTTTTAAAAATATTTTTCACCCATGTACTTTCATACTATGTATTCTTTTGTGAACATGTTTTGGTAAAGTATTTTAATGTTAAGTTCCCAAATTTAAATTCTTAACAGAACTATTGCAACGCATCACTGTGATGGGAATGTAATAGCTACACTTTTTTTTATTCTTTATTCTTGTTTTTTTTTTAAAAAAAAAACTAACTAGATTTTGTTTTTGGTAAAAAAAACTGACTAAATTAAACACTCAAGAATAGAGTAAGACACATTAAAAAAAAAAACAAAGCCTTCCAAATAGCAAATGCAATGTTCCTGCACGGGATCATCAGACATCAGCCACATAGTAAAATCCAAAACATCCAAAAAATGGTTAACCTTAAAATTTTAACCATATTTATTTAGATATTGGTTTTCTTTCTTTTTATTTTTTTTTATCTTAGATTCTAGTTTAGGGGTTAGAATTTAAAACTAAGGATTAAAATTAATTAAAAACAAATCTAATTTCGCACTTGCTAATATTAGTGACTACTTACTAGCACCCGCCAACACTTCATCTTCATATCAACATGTCATCCCTTCACTAAAAATAGTATCAACTATTCCACTACTCACAATTCCGTTATTTATCACAAGCTCATCAAAATCAAATGTTTTATTGAAGAAAAAAAAAAACAATTAGGAAAAAGTATCAATTCAATCTCGCCTCTCTAAGTTTACCTACTTGTTGCATCCATACAATTAGGAGAAAGTGGATTATATGTTTATTTGCTATTGTATGGGCTATTTGGGTTTGTAGGAAGCAAAAGATATTTGAGGGTAGTGATGTGTGATGTGTCATGGGTGAGTGTTTGGGAGCAGAGTAAGAATTTTTTTTTTTTTTAAAGTGAACATAATTTGATTTGAATAAAGCCGAACGACGCTTAAAATAGAAAATATCAATTTTATATCGAAAAGAGAAAAACGCATATCCTATATGTTCAATTATGATCTGATAGGAGACCCAACCTTCTACGAAACTTAGTGGATATAATCAGCGACATTGGGTCTCTTTTGTTTCTTTGCACAAACACAAACACAACCTCCTAGTGATTTTATCCAAATTTTGCCAGTGTATTCCTCTTTCTTTCTCGCTTGACGCCCACCAAAATTTGGCAATTCTTGCTGTTAATTTTTGGCAAAAAGATTTTGGGAATAGTACAACGTTCATCGCATAACTGGGTATTGCTTGTAAGACGGATTTAATTAGAATTTCGCGTACCGATTGATTCAGTAGTTTCTCTTTCCAACCACCTATTTTGTCCATCACCCTTTCCTCGATCCATTTGAGCGCCTTGCACTTTGACCTTCCCCACTGCGTTGGCAAACCTAGGTATTTTCCTAGATTGTCCCAAGCTCTGATTTCTAAGATTTCCTCCACATCCACTCGCGTTCTGACTGGCACAGCGTTCCCAAACACAATACCTAACTTATCAAGGTTAATCCTCTGCCCAGAAGCATCAGTATACTGATTAAGAATGTTGATTATTTAGCACACATGTTCATCATTTGCTTTGGAGAAGATAATCCAGTCATCAACAAATAATAAGTGTGTAAGGGTAGGAACATTCCAACCAATTTGTATACCTGCAATCCTGCCTTCATTCTTTGCTTTACCCATTAGTATTGTAAACACTTCAACTGCCATAATGAACAAATAGGGAGATAATGGATCCCCTTATCTCAACCCTCTTTGTGGTGTTATTACTCTTGATAATCTGCCATTAATCCTCAGTCTATAACTTACTTTCTTAACACACTCCATTATGAGTTTGGACCAATGGAGATTAAACCCGAAGGCTCCTAAGACTGGCTCTAAGAAATCCCATTTCAGTCGGTCATATGCTTTATTGATATCTACTTTGACTGCAAGACTTTCTGATGCTCTTTGACTTTGACGGTTTAACGAATGGAACACCTCCTGGACTATAACTATGTTATCCTGTATTAATCTTCCGTCCACGAAGGCACTCTGAATCGAGGATATTATCTGGTTAACTATACACCTTAGCCTATTAACCATGGCTCTAGATATAATTTTATAAATAAAGTTCCAACAGCTAATAGGCCTAAGTTGATGTAAAGTTTCATGATTCTTGACCTTTGGCACTAGCACTATGACCGTTTCATCTATATCTCTAGGCAAACTCCCCTCCCAAAAGAAAGTGTTTTTGTTTTTTAACCAGTGTAAATGTATTTATTTTTTTCTTTTTGGACAAAAATGTGTTTATTATTAGGGTTAGCATTTTAACGAGGTTCGACCTAAACTTTTAAGGCCCTAGACTTCTTTTATTGTCTTTTATCCAACTAAGGTCTTTTTGTTTTGCCAACCAAAAACAAGCTTGTTTCTTTTTTTTGGGTTATGAAAACAGTTTTTTTTGTTCACTTACAAAACGGCTTGTTTCTCTTTTTTTTTTTTTTGGTTTCTTTTTTTAAAACTTCTTGCTTCTTTGCCACATGTATATCTTGTTTTTAATTTTATTTTGTTATTTTTATATAAGAAATTATATTTATTAATAAAATAAAAATATAATACATCTAATTTAAGTTAAGTATATATTAAATAAAAAAATCACTACTTAATATATAATTATACTAATAATTTATTTTTTGTAGTTATCCTTTATTATTCTATAGTATAAAATATATTATATCATGAATTTTATACATATAAAAATTTTAATATTTTGTTTTTTTTCTACTTAGCTCCTTTGTTATATTTACATGAATTTTAAAGTTTATATCATGATATAGTTATATTTTTTATTTAATATTTATTTTATATTATTTTATTATAAATTAGTTATTTTGATTGAACATTTGATCAAATTAGTTGAACCTATAAAATTATTAACCGGAAGTTCGAATGGTTTTACGACCGACTCAATTTTCAGAGCCTTAATAATCATGTTAAAATGACATAAATGGGTGTATTTAGATTAGCATTTGTCAAATTGAGATTTGAATAAATGTGATTTTGTAGAATTTATTTTGGGTAAAAGTGAGTTTGTGCCAACATGATTTATAAAAATTGATTGGTTTTTTATTAGAATACCCTTATTTTCAAAACTTATTACAAGAATGCCCTTGTTTTGAAACTTATCAAAAAAAGCCAAATTGATTTTGATAAAAAAATGTTGTTTGGATAATATTAGTTAAAAGTACTTTTAGATAGATAATTACTAAAAATGACCATATAATATTATCTTTTAAAAAATGTTTAATTTTTTAATATTCCTTAATCTTAATCTTAATCAATAATTCTATGTGAACAAGTGGTTTTGGCTAACTAAGTCCAACCAAGTCATTTATTTATATGCTAAATAGAAGACTATTTCGATGTCAAATAAAATTTTATTTAGGTGCAATTTTTTATACTATTTGACATCAAAATAATATTCTATTTAGCATAAAAATAAATCACTTGGTTGACCAAAATCACTTATTCAAATAGCGTTATCCTTTTTTAATATACTTTATATCTAATATTTTTCCATTGATCTTAGTACTTTTTTTAGTATGTTAAAATCTTCATTATTATTATTATTATTATTTACAGTTATATTTAATATGATCAATAAATCATATTATAAAAATATAACAATAATAAATATAACACATAAGAATCACAATTATAAAAGTGTACAATGTCAAATAAAAATAATTAAAGAAAAATTAAATAATAGTAAAAAGAAAACTCATAAAGATAAATAATAAGAATTTCATAAATAAAATGATAATATGTTTAAAGGGTATGATTGGTAGAAAAAAAAATGTTTGGAGTTAATGGTTGAACACTAAACGCAAAAGTTACAATTTATTGCATTCAGATCCACTGAATGTTTGCTTAAGTATAAGATCAAGTTGGCATTTATAAGCAGGGTTGAGCACGAGTTGGGTTGGTTCGAATTTGGGAGAAAATAAGAACCGAACTAATTAAATTTTAATTGGTTTGGATTTGAATTTTTTAGTAAGTAAATCTGAACCGAATCAAATCGAACCAATTAAATTCGGGTTGGATTGGTTTAGGTAATTGAATATTCTATTGAAAATAAAATTTAGGAAAAAAATAGAAAAACATGAGAAAAATGTTTATCTCAATAATAAATAATAATAAAAAATTAATTAAAGCTAATATATTATCAAATTTATATTTTAATAATATAATAAATTTTTTTGTGATAAATATAATAATTTGAGTTAGGAAGAATAAGATCGCATATATTATCATATTTTATTGTTTTTTGAAATTAATATAATCTAATTGAATACTCAGGTTGGTTCAGCCGTTCAGCTATCATGACATCAAAATTAATAACCGAATCGATTAAGGTCAAGTTGGTTCGGATCTGACGCGATTATACCGATTATCCGCTAGACAAACAAAAAATTAATTTGATTTTGATCAAATAATTAAACTACCCATACACATGCTAACTTCTATTCACAAGCAAAAAACTTATCCAAACAAAAAATTGAAACATTAAAAAAATGATGAACGTGATTTTGTTATTTCAAACGCTAAATTAAACACATATTATCATGTGTGACCACTATTTGACCTTCGGTTCGTGTACAAGGGATTTTCATGTGAGAAATAAATTTTTTTTTGGTTGAAATGTCAGAAATAAATTTAATGGCCCATGTTTGAGATTCAGGGCAAGTCATTCTTTACCACTTCAGTGGAGGATCCGCCTTTGAAAAATTTCCAATAACTTATCTCGACCTCCAAAACTTATTGCCACGTGAGCAATCCGTATGGTATTATCTTTCCACCTAGTGAATGATCACTGTCGATCTCCAAAATCCAACGATCAAAATTTCCCAAAACCACACAACAAGGATTGAGATCTTAGCTGTCCATTCTCTAACATAATCAACGGCCAAAATCGGCTTCCCCAATATCCAGAACCAAAACACCTTTCTCCGTAGTAAATCTATATAAAAACCATATAAACAAAGCGCGTCTTCCAAACTTAAACCATTCAAACCCAAATAGCATTTTCGGTGCTAGCTCTCGCAAGTTCTGTCATTTCTCCATATCATTCACTGTAAAAAAAAATGTCAGGTCGTGGAAAGGGAGGGAAGGGATTGGGAAAGGGAGGAGCAAAGAGGCACAGAAAAGTGCTTCGCGATAACATTCAAGGAATTACGAAACCCGCGATACGGCGTTTGGCTCGCAGGGGAGGCGTTAAGAGAATCAGCGGTCTCATCTACGAGGAGACACGTGGCGTCCTCAAGATCTTCTTGGAGAACGTGATTCGCGATGCCGTTACCTACACCGAGCACGCTCGCCGCAAAACCGTTACTGCTATGGATGTTGTTTACGCCCTCAAGAGGCAGGGAAGGACTCTCTACGGCTTCGGTGGTTGATTCCGTTTTAGGGTTTTGGAAATGTTTGATGTACACGACGGTGTCGTTTTGTGTGGTTTTAGTTTTTTCTTCTTTATCAGCTTGACGAGGAAGTGTAATCTAAGATCTCTTAGAAATGAAAAATTATTAGTCTTTTGCAGCTATAGTATTTTCTTCAAAATTCTGTCTATAGTTCTGCATTATCCTCTTAATGAATTAGTGATTTGCTAAATGACTTAGGTAACTTAATTTTATCATTGTTGTAGTTAAATGATATTTATTGGTTTTGGTGTCTGTATCTTCTGGTTGCGATTGCCATTATCCTGAAATTGCTATTTCAAATTTGTTCTCTTATGTAAGAATGGTAATAGTTAGATATACTATTCGAAGGTATATGGATCTGTTATTTCTGAATTCATTTTGTATTTTAGTATTTTTATTTATTGTTAAGAATAATTATACGCAATCAAGTTATTTTAACAATCAAGCCTAACCAAGTTACTAACTCACACGGCCTCTCTGTTTTTTTCGTTTTTTCGAAATATGAATCTTACAATTTTCGCTCATTTTCATTTATCACTCATATGCGTTACTTCAAAATTCGTTTTAGCAAGCCTCCCTTATGTTTTCTCTCTCACTTCCATTGCTATTAATTACGTAAATAAGAGGAGGAAGAGGACTAATAGCAGTAGCAAGAAGAAGAAGAAAAGGAGTAGCAGGAAGGAGGAAGAAGATGGAGTACATTTTGAGTACATTTGAGTGGTAACTTATATACGAAAATTCGTTTCTATTTCCATTCAAAATCTGTTTCTACTTTTATTCAAAATCCGTTTCTGTTTTTGAAAATCCAATTCAATTTTTAAATATGAAAATTCGTTTCTGTTTTACTTCAAAATCCGTTTCTGTTTTGCTTCAAAATCAAATTCAGTTTCTATATAAAAATTCGTTTCTGTTTTCTTCAAAATTCATTTCTGTTTTGTTTCAAAATTCGTTTCTGTTTTACTTCAAAATCCAATTAAGTTTTTATATAAAAATCCGTTTCTGTTTTTCTTCAAAATCCGTTTCTGTTTTTTATGAAAATTTGTTTATTTTTTTATGAAAATCCAATCATCAGCAGCAACAACGTGAACAACAGCAGCAACAACGTAATAGTGAGGAGGAGGAGGAGTTGCTGAGAAATTGAGTGAAGTGCGCGTGTTTTGAATTGGATGAGAGCTCGTGTTTTCACGTTATTTGAGTGAGAGTGGATTAAAAATACTTGGTTGAATTTAATTAGTGAAATTGCTTGGATGTGTAGCATTACTGTATTGTTACGTGATACTTGACATTTGTTACCGAGACTGATACTCGGAATTCACTCCCTGTACATTAGTACTAGGCATGCATCATATATAATTGCGCTTGCTTGAATTCACCATGTTTATTACTTATTAGTTAGGTTCATGATTGATTATTTGTTGTGATTCTCATGCCTGGAGTTTAAAAACTAGCAAATGTTATTTCAGCTGTTATGTTTCATGATTCAGTACAGACATCTTATGCATGGTTTAAATCATTGTCGTGCTCTTATGAACATGATTTTCAAAATAGAGTCAATAAAGGTATCTTATCTTTTTAATAGATATTTGCAGACTAGAACAACCAGCAAGAGCTAGGTATCCAAGAATTGGACTTAGTCACCTGGAAGGCTCTCATGTGCTTTGGGAATATTGGTACACCTCCTTTTCAAATGTTCAATGTCTTTCAAATTATGTTTCAAAGTAGCAAGAAGTGATGAAATCTTGCTTTTGCCTTTTACAATGGGATTAGAAATAGAATAATTTTTCATGAATTTTTAACCGAGTGCAACATGATAATCTAGAATATCCTGGTTAGATTTGTTGGGTAATTAGAGTTAGGGACTAAGTAACGCAACTAAAAATTTAGATATGAGAAATGGGCGGAACTGAACCAAATAATTTAGGCAATAATGAAAATAATATGATTAAGTGGTGAAACAACAATTTCTCAAAATATATAGAGTAGTCTATAATACTCTTTTATATATTATGAAAATAACACTTGTACAAAGAAATTATA
>JASCZI010000242.1:23983-38569 GCA_036250425.1 Stylosanthes scabra
TGTTGTTGATGTTTGGAAATCTGATGGTTCGAATGTGATTTCCGAGACATCCAATTCACGTCCATTGGAGAGGTTTGCTCCTTCGACAGTTAGCATTGCTCGATAGGAACGTTTCCTAGCCGAGCTTGTGTTGCCTCCACCTGCAAAACCTCCAGAAACATAATTGATTGTACCTTTAGTTTTGGGAGTTCCATCGATGACCTGTTTCCCTTTAGGATTGTTGTTTGGGGGATTGCTTGTAGAGGTCTTGTTCTTATGTCCGCTGATGTATTTATCTAAGTAGCCTTGTCGAGCTAATTTTTCCAAGAGATCATTTGCAATAACGCAGTCCTCTGTGTTGTGGCCATACTTTTGATGGAAAGTACAATATTTTGTCTTGTCAACATGCTTCTGATCCTTGTACGTTCCGGCTTTGTTCGGCAGTTTGATCAGCTTCGAGTTTAAGATCTCTTTGATGATGTCTTCCTTGTTTGTATTGAACTGCGTATAATTTTCAAACTTAGGTGTTAGTTGAAAAGATTTACGATTATCTCGGTTACCGTTATTGTTCGCTCTGTTCGATTTGCTATCTGTTCTGCTGAGGTCGATTTTATTTGTTCGCCGAGCCTAACGGAGCTCTTCGATCTCAATTTACCCCTGGGCCTTTTCTCTGAATTTGGCCAAAGTCTTTGGTTTGCTCACAGCAATAGTTTCCTGGAATTTTCTTGGTCTGAGTCCGCTCTTAAGAGCATGGAGGTCTGGGATCTCCATTGCTATTTTCGTGAACCTGGTCATATAGTCACGAAGACTCTCATGTTGACCCTGCTTGATAGTGCTCAGGTAATTCGAGTCGTGTTGGTAGATAGCAGAGGCTGCAAAGTAGTTTGTGAACAGATCGGCCAGTTCCTGAAAAGAAGAGATAGAACCTGCAGGCAAAGAAGAAAACCAAAGAAGTGCAGCACCATCTAAAAAGCTAGGAAAAGAACGACATAGTATGGGATCAGAGGCACCGTTAAGGAACATCATATTTTCGAATTTGGTAACGTGCACATTGGGGTCTCCGATCCCATCGTAGGCTTTCAATGTAGTTGGTAGTGTGAAGTTCATAGGCATCTGGAAAGCCATAATTTCTTTTGACAGAGGTCTGTTGCGCTTTTTCGCTTTTGCTGTTCCATTTGTATGAACAGTGTTGTCATCGGAGTTGTGGTTAGCATTGTTGTCTTCATCTTTGTCGTCATTGTTATTGAGGTTTCCCTCGTTGTCTTTGTCATGCGTATTGTCATCGTCATTTCGGGTGTTTTGTTTGTTCCGAAGTTGTTGGAGTTCTTCCTTCATAGTTCGGCTGTCAGCTTGAAGAGCTGTGAGTAAGGCGAACAGCTCTTGTGCGCTGGGGGGATTTCCGTTGTCAGACATGTTTCAGATTCTGCGAAACAAAGTAGGATACAGAAAAGAAAAAAGAGATAAAAAGAAGTGGGTGATCAATAAAATCGACCCCACGGTAGGCGCCAATTGTTCTGGTACAAAAGTGAGGACGAGCTATGACTCAATTAGTTCAGAGATGAGCTCCTTCGGAGGGCGGATATACTCAGGAGGAGGAGATATAGCTCTGCCTTTGGAGGAATGCTGATGAATCACTTCGGCTCTTCAAGAAATGGCGGGGGGTGGACCTGTAAGGCCACTCCGACGCTCAAGTCAATAAAGAAGAATACTTATGAGTTTAAGTGAAGGGATGGAGAAGAGAACATACCTTAGCTAGCATGAGCTAGCTCTTATTTATAGAGGTGGAGATAGAGTTCGGTCCCGAAGATATCTCTTCGGTTAGGGTTCGTTTAGGTTGTTCCGAACTTTAGGAGATTTAAGATGGGTTCGGCTGAAGTTTATTGTGGTCTTTCTTATCTGTTAATACGAGCATGTGTTTTATTGTGGATGGATTAGGTTTTAATATGAGCTCTTATTGTGAACTTGGCGGCGCCGAGGAATTTGTCTTGGGCTTAATTTGATTGGGCCGAATTGTAGAGTTCTATTTTAATGAGCTATTGCGGGCCGAGCTATAACAGGCCGGATCAACAGCTAATTAGACTATTGAATTCCTTGAGAAAACGAAGTACCATTGAATCATTGTTGGTTGCAACTCGAATGTTCAATAACAATAAATCAAATCCTTCTAGGTAATAAATCAGATTAACTAATTTCTGACCTATTATAGATACTATAATAACATTTTTTCCTTATTATATAATAACAATAATTTTAGCTGTATAATTATTTTGCCTAATTCTATTTAAGTTAATTATTTTTTTACGAATGAAAAATTATTTTGACATTAAATAAAAAATTATTTTTACTATTTTTTATAGAGAAAGTTTTGGGAGTCAACATAGTTGGGAGCCAATGCACTTGATAATGAATTATAGATGATAACTCATATAATTTCGGATGATAACGTTTTTAATTTTGGATGATAAATTTTTTAATTTTGAACGATAACGTAATTATTGGCTCTTTAAGGGCTCCTAATGTTGGTTCCATAGCGTTGTTGTTTTCTATATTATCTAACATTGAAAGGATCTTATATTTGTTATAGAAATAAATGATTTTGCTAGACTTAGTAGAACAAGTCGATAAATAGGTGACTATACACTTAAATTTTGCATAATGTTAGGTGTATGCCTATTTTACCCAATCAAATCAAATTTCTATGTTAAATAGAGGATCATTTCAATGTCAATTAAATTATATAAAAAAAATATAAAAATGAGTTTTTATTTGACATCGAAATAATCTTTTATTTCACATAAAATAAAATGCAAGGGTGAACCTAAAATTATTGAACTATTTTTTTTCCAGAACAATGCTACGAAATCTCTTAGCGAGCCAATAAGTAAGTTATCATCCAAAATTTATATGAGTTATCATCGTAATATATATATCCAAGATTAAATTATCATCCAAAATTTATGAGTTATCATCCATAACTATGTTGGCTTCCTATTGGACACAATATGTTGGCTCCCTATACTTTTTAGAACAATACTATAGAATCAATGTTAAGAAGCTATTAGGGAGCCAATAATTAAGTTATCATCCGTAACTATCTGTTGACTCCCTATTGGCTCACTAGTCTTTTTCTTTTTTCCACGATCATAAATATTTGTAACTATTTTTTTTTTGTATTTATGTTAATTGAATATGTGTTTGTTCACCGATTTTGTTGTTGTTTGTTGCACAAAAACGAGGAGTAGAGTGAGGTGTCATGCATGGCGACGAGATTCTCAAAGAAAGTGATGGACGAGGTGCATCAATGGGGATCCATGAAACAGCGTGGTGTAACCTTAAAGTACATGATGGAATTCGGGTCCAACCCTACACCCAAAAGCCTCCTCCTCTCTTCTCAGTTTCTTCAGAGTGAGCTTCCCGTTCGAATTGCACGAAGATCCATCGAGCTCCAGAATCTTCCTTTTGGTTTATCTCAACAATCTGCTGTTCTCAAGGCACACTATTACACTTCCATTCATTTTATTACTTTTCTTCATTCTATGCTGCATGCGCTACATTTTAATTAATTTGGGCTTTAATTTCTAGGTTAGAGATTGGTACTTGGATTCGTTCCATGATCTTAGATCTTTTCCTCGTATAAAGGACATGAGTGATGAGGAAGAATTCACTAAGATGATTAAGGCTATTAAGGTCAGGCACAACAATGTGGTCCCCACAATGGCCTTGGGTATTGAACAATTGAAGAGGACTATCAACATAAATACTGCTATTAAATATCATGATGAGATTCATGAGTTTCTTGATCGCTTTTTCCTCTCAAGAATTGGAATTCGTATGCTTATGGGTTAGTTAGTTACGATGATTCAAAGAATTTTAATAATTTCTTTCATTTGCTCCATCCAAAAATTGGTACTCTTTTATTTCCATCTTCATGCATGTTAAACGTGTATGTTGGATCAGGTCAACATTTAGAATTGCACAAACCTAATCCAGCCCCAAATTGTGTTGGTTGTATACACACAAAAATGTCTCCTTTCAATGTGACTAGGAATGCCATTGATGATGCCCGGGCTATGTGTTATCGCGAATATGGTAACGCGCCGGAAGTTACAATATACGGAGATCCTGATTTTACTTTTCCGTTAGTAACTGACTTTTTACTTTAAGAGTAAAAATCCAATCCCACCTTGTTTATTTTCAAGAAGGACAAGGGCCGCTATGTCTCACGCCAAATACAACTTTCTTAAACATTGTCCTTCTTAAAAATAGACGGGAATCGAAATTGGGACTTTACTTCTTACTTCTATGGTGGATTCATTTTCCTTGTTTGTGCTTATATTAGAAGTCATGTTGTTTTCTTCCTTTTCTTGTCCATTCTCTTAATGACAGGTATGTTCCAACTCACTTGCATCATATGGTATTTGAGTTGGTTAAAAACTCATTGCGTGCTGTCGAAGAGCGTTTTATGGATGATGATAGAGTTGCACCTCCCATTAGAATCATTATTGCTGATGGAATAGAAGATGTTACCATAAAGGTATTTAAATGTCTTTCCTACTTTCTGCATAATTCTTGTTTTATTTTATTGTGAGAAGGCACATGAGTTATCATATATTAAGCTAAGCTGTGGATATATATATGTTGTTCTGTGCTCAATTTTGTTTCCATCTTTGATCTTTCTATATCCATCTTTTTATGTTAAAGTCTAACTTAATATGTATTATTTGAAAAACAGATGAGTATAAGATGACAGAAATCTGGATATAACGATTTTAAGGCACAAAAGAATAATTTTTTGATAATTATATTCTTCTCCACATGTATTTGTTATTGGATTAATAATAACGAGCCCTTTATAATTTTTTTTATACAAAAATAAAAAATCCTCTGTTCTTTTGAACAATGAAATTTTAAAGATTATTGTAAGGATTATTTATAATTGCACAAAACAAAGCCAAAGGAAGAAGCATTATTAAACATTATTATTTAGTTGTGACCTTTTCAAAAAGTATCGTTGATTAGGAAAAAAATGTGCACTTGGTGATCAAGAGATGAGTCTCACGTGACTTAATATAATTTGTAAATATATTCTTTAATCTTTATTTAGGTAACTCTAGCCTACTAGCAATCTTATTGATGACTTCCAAATGACTGTTAAAAATAATAAAGGATTTGCCAAGGGTATGTACTAGTTGGGGAAATAAAAAGGAGCTATAAACTTCTATGACATTTATTCAATGCATTAATCAGTTGAACTTGTTTAATTTTAGCATACAAACTCTCTTTTTTCCTATAGCAAAACATCTAAGATAATAATTACCCATAAAAAATCCATGTCAAAGGGTTTACTACAAAGAACTTATTGTTTTCGATGGAATAAAAATACAATGTAAGTCTTGTAAATTCACCGACAGCATGACACTTTTGTTTATAAATAACAAGTTTTGACATTTACAAATTTTTTGTATGTATTTTTATTTACTCCAAACTCTTTCATGTTTACTTTTGTTTATTTACTTGTGTAACACAGCAAGCTCAAACTTATTGTCTATTGATTTTTGTATGCTATTGAGGTGCTTTTTGTTTTAATTAAGTAGTTGGTGTGAATGGTGTTAATTATTATTGTATGTAGATATCAGATGAAGGAGGTGGCATACCAAGAAGTGGACTTCCAAAACTCTTTACATATTTGTATAGCACTGCAAAAACTAATCCGATGGATGAAGTTTCAGATCTTGGAATTGCTGACACTGTCACAATGGCTGGATATGGTCATGGCCTCCCAATTAGCCGCTTGTATGCTAAGTATTTTGGTGGTGACCTTCAAATATTGTCCATGGAAGGATATGGTATAGTATAGTCAGCTAACTAACTAATTATTACTATTCACATTGCACTTTCCTTCTCAATATTTTTAGTAACCATGATATGTTATATATAAAAAATCAGTCGCCAAATCAATCATGAGTATAAAATATATATTAGAATACAAAATATATATTAAAAATAAATTAAATAACATAGATTTATATACAAATTAAATACACAATGGCCAATTTGATAGATAATTCTTTATAACTATTTTTAATGAAGATGAATTATTGCTAAACTTGATTCCATCTAATAATGTCTCATTGTCTCATTTCTGAGTTACTTTTCATATTGTTAACTTAACTGTGTCAACCTTTTATATATATATAAAAGCATCAATGCAATGTTTCATTCTTTCTATGTATAATAAAATTTATTTTTCCTAGCATTTCTACAGTAACTCTAAAGAGTAAACCATCTACGACAATCTTTAGTATACATTTTGTATTGTAACTCTCCTTTTTTATCTTTGCTTTTTTTGGATGAGATAGATTGAGTTCATCAATTCATTTAGTTAGTTTCTTATTTATGTTTTAGTTATCATCAATAATTCTTATAATTTAAGGGGTATTTATTTGCAGGCACAGATGCATATCTCCATTTATGTCGTTTGGGAGACTCAGAAGAACCTCTGCCTTGAAAATTTTTCATTTTCTCCATTCTTTTACTCTGATGCTACAAATTGCTGCAGAGAGTTGTGTAATTGATAACACTGCATTTTTCTTGTGAATAGGTCTCATACATAGGCATATAGTCATATAGTGATCAACCACACTGCCTTCACGACTTTATTTTTTGTCGTCATTACATTGATGACAATGAACCTTTAAATTATTTAAGAGAGAACCGTTAATAAGATTTAATTATTAAGAATGACCTATTACACTGAAATTATTACATTGAAATTGTTAAAAAGGACTAATTTTTATAATATTTAATAAGAAAGGTCAAATTTTTTTAAGAAAAACAAATATATTTGTAGATTTTTTTCATTTAATTTATTCTTGTAAACCTAATTTTATTCTAATGATCTATCGTATTCAAAATTTCAAATCCTTATCGATAAATATTAGTAAGTCGGTAGATATTGCAATATTCGCTAACAAGAGCAATCGAAAACGTGGATATTTCTTTAACCTTTGTGATTAGAGAAGGATGGGTTGTAATCGTTGCATCAGTTGGTGATTCATGTTGTGTACTTGAATCTGGTGAAAGTAGGCTTTATTATTTGTCAGCAAATCATATGCTAGAAACAAATGAAGAGCGAGGAGAGGGTGCGCTTCACCTCTAGTGGGTGAGGTTGGTCGGGTAAATATTGGGAGAGGCACAACTTTACAGATTGCTTTACAATAATTCCACCCCATGATAAAATTCAGCTATGAATCCGTGGGGCTAATTTACTTATATGTCACATTTTGCAAAACTTATTCTCTAAATGTCACTTTTTTAAAATTATTGACCCAATTGCCATCCTTTACCACGATGGCAGCTGACTATTTTTTACTTTAGCGCGACTTGCTAAGGAGGCGCCAAAAAAAAAAAGGAATTTCACTTTGAAACGTTAAAGGCAAAGGCGCCTCAACGTAGGAAACTCCAGCCGCAAAGACGTCTCCTCCTGACGTGTAAAACGAATTCTATATTATTATATTTATTTTTTGTATGTTAGATATTGATTTTGAGTACCTGATAAATGCTTTCCTGTGATATCTTTCACCGGTCCGCACATTTCATCTAGTGCTCTTCCACCTGGCTTTACTTTAGATAGTGTACATCATGTCACCACAAATATTTTGGATGCATTAGGAGAGCATAATGGTATACTACTACATCAGCTAAGCCAACCAGCACCAGCCACACAAACATTAGTTTAGCGCCACCCACACAAACATTAGTTCAACCACCGCAGAAAAGCATTTATCAAGTACTCAAAATTCTAAGAAAAAAAAATGTATCTTCAGAGTTCTTTAATTCGTTGCCTCTACTTGCCAAAAGGAGTTCAAGGGCAAGCAAATGTTCTTTGATGGTAAAGTAATTGCGCTTTTTCTTATTGCTTTAGTAGGGAAGAGAGCTTAATACATGCAATTCTTTGAACAATCTTTCTTATTATCATCACATACCCACACACACGGTTTTTCTGCTATGAAAGCTTTAAAAACCAACAAAATGGATGGAAAGAGAGGAGCTTAGAAGAAATATTTTGGGCAAGAATTCTTGAGAATGTGTTGACCCTTGGATTTGTGAAAGGATCTCCTTCTTCACCTTACCTCCCGTCATTCTTTGCCACACCACATACAAAGGCTGGGATTTCCTATGTTGAGGTGCCTTTATCTTTGCGTTTCTAAGGTGTAATTCCTTTCCCGTTTGGCACCTCCTCAGCAAGTGGCGCTAAAGTCTTTGGCGCCTTCATGTGGATGGCGCTTCCCGTGTTGGCGCCTCCCAATCAGCACTGCAAAAAAAATAGTCAATTGCCACCGTGGCAAAGGGTGGTAGCTGGGTCAATAATTTCAAAAGGGTAACATTTAGAGAATAAGTTTTACAAACGGTGGCATTTAGGTAAATTATCCAATCCATGAAGAGAAACATAGAACACTCAAAGCAAATTAGATTTGCTGAAAACAAAATTATTATTAGGTTATTTAATTTTTCACATACATAAACAAACAATTGATAGTTACTGACTTACGATCCTCAGTGCATAACATATGATGATTTTTCTAAAAAAATACTTTTAGGTGTATAGAGAATAGATGAAATATCATGGCAAAGGGTTACTAAAAAAAATAGATGCAGAAGAAGAAGAGAGAAAAAGAAGAAGGATGACAAGGACTAGATAGAAGAAATTAGAGAATGGAAGAACATAACTATATCGGACAATTTTGTCTTTTCAATTATTAACATTTTCCTTTTCTTTAAATATTATAAAAATTAATCATTTTTAATAATTTTAACATAATAGGTTCTTTTTAATAATTAAATCTTCTTAAGAGTCCTTTATACTAATTTTCCAAAAAAAAAATTACTTTAGTAGCTTTTTTTTTCTAATATAAAGATAGATAATGTCAATCTAGGTTTTTTTTTTTTTATTATGGCTTTAAAGTTGGTATTACACCTCAATATTGATATCCATAATGTATGTACATTGTCATGGGAGAAGAGAAAAATGCAGGATGTGATGAACGGGAATCCCCGACTTTCTAACTTAGTTAGCCTTTCGTTGTCAATCCTAATTACCCACGGAGGGGAAATAGAATGATTTAATGCTTTGTACCTTCTCTGCTTAAGTGCTAATAGGGCAGTTGCCTTTGGTCCTAGCCAACGTTGGAACAGATCCTTAATGACTAGCGTCAAGGGCAACCTTCCCACGGTATTTCTTGATATGCTTACCCGACGTGCTTCTTTTCATCTTATTGTTCTTGCCGCGCTTATTCGCTTATTATTCTCGTTAATGCATCATACGCCATTCGGATATCAGCTGTTTCTGTCATAAGGCAAGCACCTGCATTTCTAGTGATAAAGGCATCTACTTTTTTCTGCCTTCTCTAGAAAACGAAGGAGATCTTAATTCCAGTCAGTCCGAGCAAGATAGTAGTAAGAATAAGGAAGGAAAGTTGCTAGGGCCATAGGGCCGGCACACTAACTTCATCTTGCAATACTAACCGAATTTTGCGATGCTGAAAACAAATATTTTTGTTTGGTTAATATAAACGCAGCCTGTGATTTTTAAAAAACGCAGTATGTGTTTTATTTACGTTTTTTATGCAAAAAAGCTTTAAAAATAATAATAAATGAAAAATGTAGGGTGCCTTTTATATATATATATATATAAAAAATAGCTTGCGTTTTTTTATTAACAAAGAAGGGCTGATGTATGTCTTTCATGTCACTACATCCCCTTTAATGAGGAGCCCAAAAATATACAGCACGTCTTCCAATATATAATTGTGCATACTCCAATTGGAAAGTGGAAGGTATGCGTCTCAAGGCGCCACTTTTCAACTAGGGGTGTCAAACGGGTCGAAGATTGCTGGTCGATCCGCTTAGCTTGCCAAAAAAGACAGGTCGAACTAGAATTTCAAGACCGCGTAAATAAGCAAACCCACCTAACCTGCCCCGTTTAGTCTGCGGGATTTAACGAGGCAGGCTATTTTTTAAAAAATTAAGCAAATAATTAGTTAATTAGTAAAAAATATTGTAAGTTATTGAAATTTTTATAAAATTATACTTAAAAACAATATTTAATTAGATGTTTTGACTAATATTTAATTAAATATTATAAGTTATTGAAATATTTTTAAAATTATATTTTTTCTCAATAGATTTAATTATTTTTATTTAAAAATAAAAAATAAAAAAATTGGCGGGATCACTAGCCGGGGCGGGGCGGGCTAGCCCGTTTGACACCCCTGCTTTCAACCAGAGCTGCTATTGAAGAAGGAGTGTGTGCAGGGGTGGAGCTAGGCAGTTTTCGAGTGGGGGTGAAAGATTTTTTGGCAAAAAAAATTGATAATTGATAATTCTATCGTGTGTAATTTTTTATGTCATAATATATTGTTTAGTATATTTTAATATTTTTAGATTAATGCTAGGTTTATATATATTTTGCTCAACTAAATTCAATCAAGTTATTTATTTCTATATTAAATAAAAAAATATATCGATATCTATCAAATTGTATAAAAAAAAATAGTGTAAACACAAGATTTCTTTTGACATCAAAATTTCTTTTTATTTGGCATAGAATGAAAAACTTAGTTGGACTTAATTGAGTAAAATAGATATATATTTAGAATTTTTGTTTTTATATTCATGTGAAAAATATTATACACCTTACTTTATAATGTTATAATTATTTAATAAAAATAAGGATAATGCTTTTTAGAAAGAATAAACAAATTTAATATGTGAACTTACATGAAAATAAATATCTCCTAAGGTTTCTATTCTTATTTTAAATTTTTTGTTTTGTTTAATATAAGACAGAAATGTTATTAATAGATGAAATAATTGAATGGTTAGGATAATAATAATAATATCAAAATATGAATTTTTTTTTTTTTAAAAAAAATGCAATACTGTGAAGTTTGCGAGAGGCTAAATAACAATTTTTATAAATTTTTTTAACAAAAAGAAACAAAATATAAATTTTGGGAGGGGCTAAAAACAATTTCTATATATTTATTTTTTATTGAATTTTTATATATATATTAAGAAAATTTTCAAATTGGGGGTGCCCCCTCCACACAACGAACCCTCCGCCCTTGAGCGTGTGATTAGGATGGTTGGGTGTTGGGTTGCCAAAAAGGGTTATATGCACACGTTGTTATCTTTACTGGCCAATCAGGTAAAAAATGCAACTTGTGTTTTCGAGAAAAACATAACCTATGTTTTTTTAAGGTTGTAGGCTCCTTTTTGACCACCTGTTCCATGCATGCCAACCATGTTTTATTATTCTTTTCTTATAAAAAACACAGCCTGTATTTTTCAATGTGTACAGACCATGTTCTTATAGTAGAGTAAAACACACAATATGGTTTTACTATTTTTTTTTAAGGGTTAAGTATTATTTTGATCTCTATGATTTTGATAAAAATCAAAATTGTTCCTAAAGTTTTTGTTTTAAAATCGTCTTTGATGTTTATTTTATATTTTAAAATTATCCCTCTGAATTAAAATTCTTTTTAACGGCAAAATTACTTCTTAAATCATATCATATCCGCCATCATTACTTTCATTTCCATGGTAATCACCACTAACAACACTACAAAATTTTTAACAAACACAGAAAACTAAATTTTCAAGTTGTGAATCAATAAAATTAATGTTGTTGGATTTTAAAAAAGATTTTTTTTTAGGTATTTTTGGTGTTTATCCTATAAAGAGAAACAATGATGGTAGAAATAATGTAATTTAAGGGGGAAATTTAGTCTTTAAAAAATTTTGTTATCGGAAGAACGATTTTAAAACAAAAGCAAACGCCAGGGACGATTTTGACACAAAAAACCTTATTAGGGTCGATTTTAATTTTCGGCCAAAATCCTAATAACCAAATAATATTGAACCCAAGTCTTTTATTAGTTAGAAAAAAGGGCTACATATTTCATAAGTCTAACCTCACACTAGTCTACCATTAACTTAGTTTTAACTTGGATGACCGGCACATCTTATAAATATATGGTCCAAGTCTAGATCTGCTAGTTCTTATAGGCTTTTTTCAGATTCGATCTTGGCATGTTTAAAAGTCTGTTAGGCCCATGAGTCTATCTAGGATCATGTTTCATGAACTATAATTCAAAATAATAAATTTATAAGTCTAAATTGACACTAGATACATTCTAAAAGATATCATTCATAACTTATAAATCGTAATTCATTTATATATTAAATCAATATTAAGTATTTTTAATTTTTTATATTAAAATGACTATTATTTTCAAATTTTAATAATTTATTAATTAATTTATACTTATTATATTATTATAAAAAGTCTTTACTAAAAAATAATATTAGTAAATATCATATAATTATAATTATGAAAATAAAAGATAAGTTTTGAGTAGTAAAAAGATTTTAGTTTTTTGTATTTTAATTTTAAAATATTTGATAAAAAAAATTATTTTATATTAATGATGATGAACAAATAAAAGTATAGTTAATTTCTAAATAAGAGAGTGATAAGTTAGTACAAATTAAAATTAAAATAAATTAAACAAATATATATTTGTTAGCCGAGTCATGCCAACGAATTGGCCATTTTAATTAATAGGTTTTAATTAGAAAAAAAAATCCAAACTTGATCTGTTTAACAAAATGAAACGAGTCAATCCGAGACTAAAACAAGTTGAGCTATGAGCTCCTATTGGGTAGCTGAGTTTATTCCCACCCCTATTCTGAAAGCATAATGAACCCAACTAGTGTAATGCTCATTTCCTTAAAAAGAAAATAGAAATATATCTATATTGTAAAATTGTGATGAAAGTAAAAAATAAATGAAGAAATTTATATGAGATTAATAGAGTAGTATTAATTATACTCTTATAATATACTACTTGGTAATTAGTACAATGCTTGTTGTACTTCGCTTAAGAAACTCTAAGTCATATAATTTGTTAACTTGTTGTAGCGTATATTTTGGATTATGCCTAGCCTTCACTTTATAGATTATGGGAGGAGAACAAAATATAAAAGTTATTGTTTACCAAATCCATTTACAATTTGGTGAAGCCTTTAGTGGTCCAATAACAAAACACTCCCCTTTTGGATATTCAGAGGAATTTACCTCCTTAAAAACTTTATAAAAAAAACATTGTGGAATAAAACCTAACTAAGGAAAAAAAAAAAAGTACAATATTCTTTATAATAATAAGAACTGTCTTATTAAAAATCTTGCCAAGAAAAACTCTATCAATAAAAACCTGATCAAGAAAAAAAAATAATAAAAAATAAATTGAAAATCACAAGAAAATAAAAGAAGAATAGAAATTTTTCTACTAGACCTTTAAAAAATTTGTTCTTAAAAAACTAGATCAACGGAAGGATTTTTTCTATTAGACTTTCAAAAAACTTGTCCTTGACAATTAAGATTAGAGTGATGAATTTGAAAGAACTAACACTAATGCTTTGTTTGTTTGAGGAGAAGTGGAGGGAAAATTGGTGAGCGGAACAGAAATAGGAGAGAAATAGATCAACTTCTCTTGTTTGGTTAGAAAAGAAATAGAAGAGAAGTGTAGGTGAGAAATGAAAAAGGTGATGAGACCCACAAAAAAAAATCCTCACTAGAAGAAGTAGAAGAGAAGTTGATTTATTTTCAACCAAACAACTAAAGGAAAATTATACTTTCACCCCTCATTTCTCTTCTCTTCCTTACTTCTTTTCAACTTACGTCCTCTTTATTTACTTCCTTCCTACCAAACATAGCATAAGAGTTATCTTAGATTCGATCTTTTAATTTTTTGATACAATAAACAAAGGAAATTACTCACCTTATAACTTTAAAATTTGTGTTTCATAAAGCATAAAAATAAAAGTTCATCAAAACTTTTCTAAATGACTTACAAAATTATTTTAAAAAATTCTTCTATGAAGTCACTATTGGTGTCTTCCAGTGAGGAGTGATTTCTTCTCAAATGCATGAAGAAACGCTCATGAATGAATGAATGGGACCAACTTGCAGGGATAACAGGGATTTGAGCTTGATGTGGGAATTGTAAATTATTAGGGTGTCAATTTTTTTTCGTACAGACTTTCTATATTATTATTTAATTATGTTTCTTTAGCGTGTGAATTATTATTTATCAGGAAATATATTATTATTTCAATTAATGGGTTTTGTGGAAATTGGCTGGTTTGAAAGAGTTTTTTTCTTGGTTATTAAAAAATTATATTAATAATTTTGTAAATCTATTAAAATAATATTAATTATTTTTTCAATTTATTACAAAATAATAATATTAATACTAACAAAATATTTTTTAAAATTTTCAACAAAATAAAAAATTATTACTGTTATTAATTTTTAAAAAGTTTACATAATTATTAACATAATTAATTTTTAATAAATTAACGTAATTATTAATATTATTATTTATAAATAAATTCTAAAAATTATTAATGTTATTACTTTTTGAGAAAAGTATATTTATGTCCCTAACTTTTAAAAAATTGTACAAATTTACCCCTGACTTTTGTGAAATACTTAATAACCCCTAACCTTCGAAAAAATAGTACAATTATGCCCCTTTG
>JASCZI010000242.1:38697-59119 GCA_036250425.1 Stylosanthes scabra
GCTCACATGATGGAAAAAAAGAATCACAAATATTTTTTTAATAGCTACATAAGCAATTTTCGTTTTTTTTAGCCGAGTCAAACTAACAGAGGGGTATAATTGTACTGTTTTTTCGAAGATCAGGGGTTATTAAGTATTTCACAAAAGTCAGGAGTGAATTTGTACAATTTTTGAAACGTCAGGGGCATAAATGTCCTTTATCCCTTTTTAAATAAAATAACAAAAATAATGATAATAATATTGATAATTTTTTAATATATTAGCAAAACAATATTTTAAACATCTATATTAAATCATTACAATCTAATCTTATTTTTAATATTCTTGTATAATTAACAACTTTTAATTTTAGAAATAGTGAATATAAAATAAAAAATAATAGTTAAGTAAATATAAAAATATATATTTAATAAACTTTACACTATATAGATTAATTAGAAATTATAACATATCTTTATATTATATCATGGCACAAATGTCAACTTGACTTGGTGGTAGCAAAGTGGAAAAAGAGTGGCAGTTTGGATAAATAATTTAAAAATAGTGGCATTTTGAAAAATAAATTTCTTTTAAACATCATAATCGAGTAAATTAGCCTTATAAGGCATTAGATTTTTAAAATCAAATTTATATTTTTATGTTATAAAGTATTATTATTTTTAAGTAATGTATTTATATATAAATGCGATATAATATATGTTAAATTTAATATTTTAAAATAAAATTGTATTGCTTTATTTTATATTTTTTTTAAAAAAATGACATACTAATTTAGTATTACCAAGCCCAGATTAAAAAACAAAAAATTAATTACCATTTCTATGGAATTAAATAATTTCATGATTAGCATTAATGATATTAATTAAGGAGAATTCTATAATGAAGAGGTTTTACGGTGAATAGAATGAAGAGATGACACATTTATTTAGATAAGTATCTCTTCACAATTCAACCTCTTCATCATAATATGCACCATTAATTAATTGCATCATTATCATGTGGTAGACACTCGTGTGCCGTGTGCCATTAACCGCTTCTCATTCCACATTTCTCATTTCCCACGTGCACATGAAGCTAAGTTATTATACATATTCACTTATCCTCATGGGAAGTGTCTTCACTAAAAACCTTCTCAATCTCCTAATAGTTTAGATTTAATTTGGGTCGAATCTAGCTAAGAAAAGATATTAAAATTTGAATTTAACCTAAAAGTGCTTCTTATTTAATTTTAAATCATATTTGATCTTATTAGGTTAGATAAGATTTGATTTAAATCTTAACTATTAAGATAAGATAAGAAAAGATAAAATATTTAATTTAAATCAGATTTGATCTTAAAAGATTATAAGATTTGATTTAAATTTTAAACCTCTAATATACTACTAGACAAATCAAATTTAAATTTAAACTATCCTAATAGAATTAAGTTCCATATTTCAGCCCCAATGGACTTGCAAACAATTTTTGGGCTTTTTCATATTTAATCCAACGAACTTGATCTTCTCTTCCTTACCTAGTGACTGATGCTTCTTTTTATGTTTGAGTGAGGCCAAGTCCTCAAAACTTTCCTTAAACTTCTTTGCACATGCTTTAGTGATGCTACATTCTAGAAGTGTGAAATCTTCATTTTACTCTTTTGCACATGTATCAAAAAGAGTACAGTCTTCATCTACTGGTAACATAATTTAAAATCTTAAAATCATCGCATTCCATTTTTATATACCAACACTTCAAAGAAGAATGTAGGAAGTGACTTTGTAAAAGGATGGTGAATATCAAAATACTCTTTACTCGTGTTATCACATTTTGCCATATATAAAAGCTTCACGATGTACTCGTTGTGCATGAGAAAGGCTTCTTTATGTGTGAAGAATATGATTCTTGTTTAGATTAAGTTTTTCAGAATGTTGAATTGCTTCCTGATTTGGAAAGGTGTTTTTTAGATTTGTGTCTTCCTTTTGCCATAGTTTTTAATTGTTGTGGAATGATTGATTTTCTTTCTTGCATTAATATTTTGATTTCTTTTAATTTGAGGTTTTTGGAGTATTGTTAATCAAAGCTTGAAAGTTGGTTGAGTTGAATTTTTTTTCTTTTTTCTCTTTGAAGTCTTCTCTATTCTTGGTTTTTTTCCCTAATTTCTATCGACAATCATATAGGGACTAAAATGATTTTCGTGGGTCAGTAATATCCGTTCCCTAACTTTATACTAGAAAGAAAAATTTTCTAATTGATTTTCCTAGTTTAACTATTCTTGATGAGTGTTATTCTTTCCTTACACATCATTAGTCCGGTTGTTCAGACCACTTCCTTTGACTAAATAGAAATTAAAAACAATGAAATGAAAGAAGAGGAGGTGGGAGAAAGGATGAAGAGAAAGACAAAAATAGCGGAGGAGATGGAGGAATCATAATAGATGAAAAAGAAAACAAAAAAGAAAAGATAGAATGTTACCATACACAAATCAACAAGGAGAGGGGTAAAAGGAGAAAAGAGAGAAGAGAAGAGAGGGAGAGCTACCACGCCTTAATAATAGTTATTGGGCTTATGTCTGGGCTCTTTCATATGTTTTTAATGAGGCCGTGTATGAAAAATATTGGACCTAATATGCACTTTCTCTAACCCGTTGGCCATTGCATTTAGGATTTATGCTGATGGGTTACTACAACAAAAAAACTAATCCAGAAGATACTCGACCCAACGTCATTATTTGAAGTTCACCCAAATTTAATTATTATATAAAATTTCTATTTTCTAATTTTTCTTAGAAAAAATATTTTTCAAACAATTATCATATAATTATAAATATAAAGAAACATGTTATGATTAATAAAAATATTTTTTAAATTCATAAATATTTAATAAAATTTGATGTTTATTTGAATAATTATTTACAATTAAAAATATAGTAATTTAAGAAATAAAATGTATAAAATTAAAATTAAATAAATATTAAAATAACTTTGAAGAAAATAATTATAAGAATGCTTTTATTATGACTAGTATTTTACCCATGCATGATTTAAATTTCAATTTAATGTAATAAATTAGATAAAGTGATTGTAAGAAATAATTTATCAACTAAGTAAGTTCAAACAAATTTAAATGTATCGAGTGATATGATTATTGTGAGATACCTGACTATAGAAAAACTTTTATGTCGGTACGTTGATAAAATTTTTTACCACAACGTTATCCCTACATTTAAAGTTATCAGTTCTCACCAATAAGCTCAAATACGAAATATATGATTCATCTTTCCCTCCTCTTTATCTCATTCTCTTTCCATTTCTTTGTCTCACCTTCGCTCTTTCTCTCCTTCTCGCTCCCTCTATCATTTCTCTCTCTATTTTCTTATCTATCTCTCCCTCTCTCCTACGATCACTCACTATCTTTTTCTCTTCGGTCTTCTCTTTCCCTCTATCCTGGTCTTTTTTTCCCACTTTCTTTTCCTTCCATCTCTTTCTCTTCCTTTATTTCTTTCTCTCATCCTCGTTTTCTCTATTATCTCTCTCTTTTCTCATTATTTCCCCTCTCTTTCTATCTCTCTCCCTTTCCACATCTCTCTATTTCTTTCTCTAACCCCCGTTCTCTCTCCTTATATTTCTATTTTCGTATCTCTTCCCTGCACCCTCCCTCTCTCTTTCCATATATTTATCTCCTCTTCTTTCTCCCTCATTTCATCCCCATCTTTCTTCCTCTCCCCTTTTTCTCTCCATTTCTTTATTTCCCCTCGCTTTTTCCCCTCTCCTTTCGTCTCTTCTTTTCTTTCTCTATTTTCTTATCTCTCTATTTTCCTATTTATATTTCTCCCTTACTCCCTCCCTCTCTCTTCCTCCTCTCTTTCTCCGTCTCTCTTTCCCTCTCTCGCCCCATCTTTTCTCCCTCCCCCTTTCCATTGTTCTCTCTCCCCCTCTCCCTCCTCTTTTCCTTACTTTCTCTTTCACACTCCTTTTCTCCCTCTCTTTCTCTTCCTTGCCCTTTCTCTTATCTCTTTTTCTTCTTCTGTATTCATAAATACACAAATTTTCTTGATATAATGTATTATTATTATTAATTTAAAAAAAAAAAACTCAGGTGAGCTAGGCCCACCAGCCTACTAACCCACCAATTCATTGATAGACATAGCATGAAAGGATTTTAGAATTGTCTGAATAGGTGGGAATAGACAATAAAAAAATTAATTATTTTAAAATTACTTCAACTACTGTCTCATATATTTAAAATTTTAATTTTTAAATATGATTAACTTAAAAAATAAATAAATTTTTTCTTATCTAAAATCACTCAACAATCATATAAATATAAAATTTTATATTTAATTAAAATAAATCATTTTAAAATTACTTCAACAACCGTATCTTATATTCAAAATTTAAAATTTTAAATTCGTTTAATTATGTCAATTAAAAATAATTGAAAAAAATAAATTTTCTAATGACGACATAAAAATATGATTGGTTGAGTATTTTCAAATTATTTTCAATAAAAGCGTTTTATAACAAAGTTGAAAACGTCATTTCCTTGTTTTCAATATTTTCAGTTATCTTAGTTGAAAACATTTTCAACCCAAAACACGCTCTTTTCTGTTTAAGGTCTAACCTTCGATACTCCTTGTGTTCTTTCTATACGCTCTTTTTTTCCCCTTAACACACTACTCAGGTAAGGCATATTTTCAAGTTTTTTTTTTAAATCTTTTTCTTAATTTATTGTTGTATTAGATACAATGTAATTGGATAATATATATTTTTTTAAAATTCTATTTCTTTAATCTCGTTCTAATTATTCTCATATGTACTCTAATTTTTTTAAGGGTTAACTACTATTTTGGTCCTCAAGGTTTACACTGAAAATCAATTTCGTCCTCAACGTTTTTTTTTTTGTTTAAAATGGTCCTCAAGGTTTACGAATGATCCTTTTACAATTTTATTCCCTAAATACCCTTTGTCTGTTAGTGGTAGTTATTGCTTCTGTTTTAATTTTAAATAAATAAATAAATAAACCAAAATTAATATACCCGAAGACCTCATTATTGCCCAAAATAAAAACTATTGTTTCCATCATCGTCGTTGCAGAGCAGAAGAAAGAGGCACTAGGCTTTGTTGCAAGAACTTCAAATGTCATCCCAAAGCTCAAGATCTTCTCGAAGTCGCTTGGCTACGCAGAAGAAGGGGCTATTGTGCCATCATGGTGAAAGACCCGTCCTGCGCATTTCAGGGACAAAGGAGAATCCGGGACGCAGGGACGAAGGAGAATCCGGGACGCAGGTTCTGGGGCTGTGTCCATTATCAGGTATAAGGGTTTAGGGTTATGATTATTCTACATGTCCTTTCGAATTTTCTTGCCCTACTGTGTGTTGAGCATGGCTGGTTATTGCAGATAATGATGGTTGTGATTTTTTTCAATGGGCAGATCATAATCGAAAATTGAGGATCCGCAAGTAACAAGATTGAGGATGAAAAATTCATGTCTGAAGATCAAGATTAGGGATACAGAGTGGAGGATGAAGGTTGTTGCTGCTGTGGATTTAATTGGGTGGGTTGGGTTTCTCCATTTGTGGATGAGTACTAGTGGAAATGTTAGGGTTGCTCGTGGAGTCCCCCTAAATTTGGGTTGAGGGATCTGTGTAGAGGGGATCTGTTTCAGCTGATGGACCAATTATGTTTAATGAAATGAAATTGAGCTTGCTTAATCTGTTTATGCTTATGGACTAATTATATTTTGCCATGCAATTTGAGAAAATTGTGCATACCTGGTTATGATTTTCTATGCAATTTTAAACTCTACTGAAAATGTTTCAAATTGCTGCAAGAAAAAATACACCATCACTTATTGCATCATTAAAAATTGACCATGTATGCAATTTAAACCTTATTCTGTCTGGATAACATAAAAAATAGCTAGAGCATAGAACCAAAATCAGAACTTGAAAACAACAACAAAATGATCTTCTTGTTTGCCTGAATAGCAAACTAGCACAAATAAAACTTCATGCATTGGAACCAAAAAATCAGAAACTGACATCCAAATCTAAATAATAGAGATTAAAACATACCACATTCATGCATAATTAAATGGTCTATAGCCATACAAGACAATGCATTGTTTGCCCTTTGTAGAGGGTCTAATACAGGCCATTAACAAAACAAAAAAAAAAGGCCTTGTTGCCATAATCAAAATAACATCAACTTAATAAGCATATTTGTAATTAAACAGTAAAGGGTAATGTTTCCCAATATAAAAGGCACATTTGCCAGCCAAAAGAACAACAAAACACAATTGACAACATAATCATATTCATAAGATCTAGAGATGTCCCCATTCTCTTGGAGGTAGCTTTGCCATTTGCCTCAGCTTTCTTGGTGAAACATGAGGAGCACCAGAGTATGTCATGGAGAAATTGGAGTTCCTTCTTGTGTGGGAACTTGATGGTTGGGTAGAGCTAGTGCTTCCCAAATTTGGTGCAACTGAATGGCTGGAAGGATTGGGCTGAGATGAGGCTCTGCTTGTTTTGGGCTTGGGTTGTGTTGCCTTTGTTGGGCTGGGCTTTTTTGATGCTGCAGGCTTTCTTTTTGGTGTTACCGAGGCCTTTTTGGTGCTTGTTGTTGGATTGGGTTGTGAGGATGTAGCCTTCCTCTCAACCCTGTTTGAGCAGATTGGACATTGTTAGTTGGAGGGGGTTGGGTTGATGAATTCTTTCCCCCTCTTGTTGGAAGCTTCCTCTTCTCGGCTTGTTGTGCATTTTTGCCTTTCCCCTTCACTCCTTGATTGTTTTGGGCCTGCAACATATATTACAGTCATTTATCAAAGATTTGCATAAATTATATGAATTCTAAACCAATATATAATAATTTGCATAAGTTATAGGCAATCCTAGATATAAATTGAATGACATACAATGGTTGGTGGCTTAGGGCAGCCCCTTTTCTTGTGTCATGCAGATCCACAATTAGAGCACCTTTGGATTTGCCCCCTCCTAGATAGCTGATGCTGGTTTCGCCTGTCTTCATCCTCTCCATGGCCTCTTATCTTCTTCTTTGTTGGTCTATGGGAAGGCCTTCTATATGGTGGTGGCAGCACATCATCAAATTCAGTTCTTTCCCATAGATCTGGCCCATTGAGTGGATGTATAATCTCTTCGTAACACTTCTGGTAAGCATCCTTCTTAAAGCAGTCATCAATGTACTCTTCAATGTTGTAGAGATGCCTAACGCAGAATCTGTTGTCCACGCCTGGAATAACATCCTCGAATGCTGGTAATAAACCCTGCATGTAGCAATTTCATCCATTCAAATCAGCATTTAAAAAAAAAAAAAGGAAACTCAATTTGTAAGTTAGAAAAGAAGTTTACCTTTTGCTGGTCAGACATGAAGGTGCACCTTCCCAGCCTCTCAACTCCCACATCATCAGCAAGGTTTTGCAAGAACCAAGTCCATGACTCTTTTGTTTCAGCTTCAACAACAGCATATGCTAACGGCAGTAGTTGATGATTTGGATCCCACGCAATTGCAATCAGTAAATGTCTACCTTGAGGAGTCTTCAAAAAGCAACCGTCCAAGCCAATGAAGTGCCTACAATGTTGGAAGCTTTTTTTGCAAGCATCCAAACATATATATAGCCTCTGGAAGATACAGTAATTGTTCATTGATGAGGTCTGAACCTCATTTTCGAAATCAGGGGACCTTATCACCTTAAGCTTCACTGAAGATCCTGGGTTTGTCCGTAGCAATTCTGCGGAATAGTCATTTATCCTCTTATATTGCTCTCTGAATGCTCCTTGTATTTGATCCAAGGCAATCTGCTTTGTTCTTGCTGCCATGGAAGTTGTTATTGTAAGATTCCATTTCTTACGTGCCTTTTTTACCAATTCTTTCACCTTCACCTTCGGGTTTACCTCCACCTTCTTTTTGAATTCCTTTCCAAGCCATTTGGCATGCATGATTCCAACCCTAGGCACTTGCATACAAGTATGCCTCAAATTCATACTTCTTAGCTGCCATGTTTGCTCCTCACCCAACTTGACAGCCTGTAACCAAAAGGGGCATTCACTTAAACAATTGGCCATCACCCTTCTCAAGTCACACTTGTCAAACTTGACTCCTCTTTGGGTTTGCACTGCATATACTAAAACAACTTCTTTGAATTCATCCCTAGAAGCAAACAAAGTCCCTAACTGCCACCTATAGTTTGCCATATCCTTTTGAGGTTTAAAGACTTGAAACCTCACACCATCAGCCTCTTCTGCCCCCTCACCATTTCCTCCAATCGCATGATCAGGCTCTAAATTCTCACTATCATCTCCACCATCATCACTTAAGTTCTCAGCAGCCACACCTTTACCCTTGAGGTCCCTAGGCACATTCCCATTGGCTCCATTTCCATCAAACCCGCTATCATCATCATACTCCTCATCACTATCAGTGAAATGCACATCATTAACACTGTCCGAATCAGAGTGAGAGGGAACATATTCCCCATCATCACTATCCTCGTCACCATCAACATTAGCAGCCTCTGCATTTGCAGCATCTAACTCAGTGTCATCAACCCCAACCTCATCATCATGTCCATCAGCTTGTTGGTTCTCAGCTTTCTCCCCACCTCCTCCACCACTTTATGTTTGATGCCCATCCTCATCCAGCCTCACTTCTGTCTCTGCATCCTTCTTTGTTTCTTCACACCCTTCTTGCACATCATCTTCTATGGGCCCAACATCAATAAACCCAACTTCTGGGAACTCTTCAGCATCTTGCACGTTGTGAACCACATACAACTCCACGCTGCCATTTGCATGAGTTATCACATGCATCTCAAGAGCATCAGCATCTCCCCTAAACAAAGTATAATTCTGTTGCAACGGTTCAGCTGTTGGATCCTTGTACCATAAGCTTGCAATGCTCCCTCCGACATACCCAAGTTGCTCCAACTCATAGTAGGCCTCAAAAACAGACCACCTATCACCGTCGAGCTCTTCAATCATCGTTGTCTCACCATCAACATATGTCATCCTTCCATCGTCCATGAGAAATCTTCCCCTATGATGTACAGTCATGTTAAACAATGCCATTCCAAGGTCCACGAACCCTACAGTTCAACCAGTCAAGAAAAGCAAATAATTTCACATTTTAGCAAACCCTAGGTTCAGAATAAAGGCACTATCAACCCACATTGGAACCCTAAATCAGTCACAAGTTTGCTAAAAACCCTAAACCACAACATAGATGCAACGATCAAATACCCTAGCAACAGAGATAGAGTCAAAGCACCATACCTTAATGAGGGCCACACAGAGCTACGAAGATGATGGTTGTTGACGACCACGCCTGCCTCCTTCTTCGTTTCGCACTGCCGATTCTTCGCTGGTGAACCCAACCTCAAACGTCTCTGCTAGGGCTTCGACAAGGATTCGATCAAGCTCTCTCTATATTAGTTCTGTGTTTTGGTTGAAAGAAGAGTGAGTGAGTGAAATAACTAAGACAAATTCGTGGGAATGACAAGAAGGGGAAATGTTGGGCCAAGGGCAACTTCGTCTTTAAAAAATACAGGGACCATTTTTAATTGAAAAATGACGTTGAGGACCATTTTAAACAAAAAAAAAGTTGAGGACGAAATTGATTTTCAGTGTAAACCTTGAGGACCAAAATAGTAGTTAACCCCTTTTTTTAACTGACGATTCAATAACAAATACTTAGAGAGTATGACCTGACATATGTAAATGATAAAGTTCTTATTTTCTTAAAAATAAATCTTCATTTGTGTGTCAACCATATTCATGTAGTTTTTATATAAAAGAAAATTAGAATATGTAATTTGGTTTAAATGTTATCACTTTATTTTTTGTGCAGTTATAAAATAATATCCAAATAAATGAAAATAATAGCTAGGAATACATAATAATATATTTTTTTAAGTATGCCATATTCATTATTATTTTCATTTGGTTTGAATGTTATCATTTTATTTATTTATTGTACACTTATCACATAATATTCAAAATGGAAGTCATGGCTAAGATTTTTTTCCTTCCATAAAATCCAATCCATCCCTTTACGTAAAGAAAGTATAAAAAAAAACTAAAAACAATTAAAAAATAAAAGTACTCAAAATCGTATAATTCTTTAAATATGGACTCTCTTAATGACAACACTTGTTATTGTTTATTTTGTTAAAGCATATGTTTTATTATGAATGCAATTATTTACTTCAAGATAACAATTTATTTTATATTTAATACTTTATAAATTAATTGGGAAACTAATAAAAAATTAAATAGCCAAAATAATATAAATAAGAAAAATATGATTTTATACTTAAAAATCAATATTAAAAATAAATTTTAGAAATGAACTTTTACCCTCAAAGGACAAATTTAATCTACAAAATGTAAGACATGGATTTCGAACCCTTATCCTCATTGGAGTTAAAATGTTTCTTTGCCAGCAGGCTACACAAGCATTTAATGATATTTTAGCAAATTATTAAATATATTAGTACCTTCAATCACTTATCGTTACTTTTATTTATGTTATCTTTATTTTAATTTTCAATCACTTATCTATATATTAATTTTATTTTTACATTATCATGAATATTAAAATAAATTTAATTAAATATTTATAAATTAAAATGTAAACACTTATTTTTTACTTTTCCCACGATTATAATATTTACTAATATTATTTTTCAATAAATACTTATATATAATAACATAATATGTATAAATAATAAATTATTAAAATATAAAAATAATAGTTATTTTAATATGAAACTATTTAATAATAACTTTGTGTATTGTATTTAAGTGAAATTATTATAATTTAATTGGTTTAGTATTTTGAACTTAGAAGACAATTTAAGATGCACATGATAATATAATTATGTTTTATATCTTTATATTTATTTTATATAAAATGGTTGAACCTTCGATTGGACCGATTGAACCTGTAAAACGTCTAATCGTTAACTCGAGTGGTTCGATAATCGGTCCAATTGTCAAAATCTTGATATTTAGTATAATATAGCGAGTGACCAATCATACTACTTCCAGTGAAGTTTAAGTAGGTCTTACATGAATTACTACATATTATTCTTGTGAATCTTGTAAGATAAAATAATAAATTTTAAATTTTTTTTTTACAATTTGTATATTATGTGTTACTTATACCAAAAAGTATTATTACAAAAAATCCTTTAAAACATAAAAGTAATTTGTATGTGACTTAAAACAAAAAGAACTATTAAAAAATACTTTATAACATAAATAATATTTGTATTCAAATAATCATGTGCCATCATATTAATAAAATTTTCTTTATTTTTTTTTTTTTTGATACATCACATTTCTCAACTATGATTTTTTGTCGGTACATCACAATTTTTTTCCCTTACCAAGCTATGTATGTAAGGAAGGGTATATGGATAGGTAATAATTCTGATACATATTATAAAGATAAAAAGAATACATAGCAAGTAAAAATATGAAAAATCATGTGAGTCCATTTCTTTTAAAAAAATAAAAAAATAAAAAACTCTTCACAATAATGATGTAATCTATTAATATAGAATTTTTAGATAGTCTCTTCAATGAGACTATTCACGTGTACATTTTTTCACATTTACATGCAGCATTATGTATGTATGTATCACTCTACATATCTTAACAATAGATGTTATCCGGAACTTGAGCATTATTATTTATGCTTTTAATTCTATGTATGTATATATGGATGCTACCAGTCTTTTCAAATTGTCATTGATGTCTCTTTCTCTATCACATGAGTATGTTAAAGACTTAAAAATAAATATTATAGTGTAACCTGTTAACCTACTTACTTTTTCACAAACTCCTTAAAATTGGAATAGATGTTCAGCACCATCTCATCTTCAAAATTCAAACAAATTTTAATAGAGGAGAATTCAAAATTTAAACAATGGCACCCTTTTAAATATTTGAAATCTCATATAAATTTTAAATTATCTAAAATATTAAAAATGATATATATACTATCATCTCCTTTTTCAATAAGCAGCTTTTATTTCTCTTCCCTCAATTCCCTCATGTATTACTGTTTTCTTTTTTCTTTTCCTGACACTTCATTGTAATGTTCTTTCAGTTTCTCATACCTACACATTTTCCTTTACTTAACTGTCGTCCTCTTCTTCTAGCCATTACCTTTTAAGTGTTATCTTCTCACCACTATAGTTTGCTGAATCACACAGTTCTTGACTTCTCGACTTCTCACTGCTTACTGCTTTGTTGTTCATGTCTTCTGACTTCATTGAAGAGAGGCAAAAGGTCAAAGTTATGGAAGTTTTTTATGACAAAGAAAAACTAGAAACAGATCAATCAACACATAAGTCATTTATTAGAATTTAACAAAACTATTATCTTCCCTACATGTATATATTTATCTACTTGTTAGAATTTACGACCATAGCATGAGTTTTGTTGAAATAAAAAATAGAACCTATTTATTAATAGATGAAAGAAAGACAAAAATAGTAAAAAATAGTTTTATGCTTTCTTTTCTCTTAATATCCTCAACTAACCCACTCTTGCTTCTTCCTCTTTAACCCTATGCTCAAACATAAATAATTCTGGGCTCCCTATCATCTGAATTTGGCGGATTTACACTATTTTCATGTAAGAGGTTATTGTCATATTTCAATACATACTATTGTTCCAATATAAAATCACAAATTGCTTCTCCTATTACTACACCAAGAATGATAAACAATTGTCTTAACTTTTTAATATTTTAGCTAAAATACATAACCCAGCTTTATGGGACACACAAACTTCTAGAATGGCAGCCATAAATTGTCCTCTTGGACTTCACCGTAGAATTTTCCATTTCTTAAGGTATAGAACTGATGTTTAGGTGTCTTTTAGCTAGCTTTGTCTAAAATGTTTTTTTATCAAGAAAAAAAAGGAAAATTCTGGTTGATTAAGCATTTAATCGTAATTATAAAAAATTATGTGAAAGTCTAATCTCAACTTTGACACGGTTTCTTTTGGAGTACTTGGAAGAATAATAATTAGTAAAGACGGGTGTGAATGTATAGTAGCAACTACCAAGACGAAGTAAACAAGGCATAAGAGATAGAAGAAGGAATGAAGGATTGTGTGAAGATGCTGAAGAACAAAGGATATGGCAAAGTAGAAGAAGAGAATGAGAGTAACCAAATCCAAGATCAACACAAACATTATTCTTATTATTCCAAGTCCTTAATCGCTACTCTCTCCACCCTCGCTTTCCTCTTTCTCACTCTCCTCTTCGTCGTCGCCCTCGTCCACCACAAGCCCCCCGAGTCACCCACCGAGTCCATCCGAGTCGCCTGCAACGTCACTCGTTATCCCAACTCTTGCTTTACCAGCTTAACCTCCTTCCTCAGCAACACCACCACCACCACCACAACCACCAAATCCATGGATCCACAAGGTATCTTGTCCCTCTCCCTCCGAGTCTCCATCCACGAGCTCTCTAATCTCGCCTCCTCCTCCTCCCTCTCCGTTGACTGCAAGGAGCTCGTGGATGACGCCATCTCCCGCCTCAATGACTCCCTCTCGAAGGTGGTGAAGGCGTCAGCAAAGGGGCTGACGGAGGTGGAGATGGCGGACGCGCGCACTTGGGTGAGCGCCGCCTTGACTGACCAGCAGACGTGCCTGGACGGACTGGAGGAGATGGGGTCCTCCAACGCTACTGATGTGAAGACCAAGATTGACAGGTGCGGTGAGTACACCAGCAACGCCTTGGCCATTCTTGCCAATATTAAAGTCTTAGCTTGATGTGTGTATAATATCATATCATATCATTTGATTTGATTAATTTAATTATGTGTGCAAATGTATGTTAATCCCACTAGATGAGAGATATGATTAGTGATCAGGTGAATCTAATTAAGCGGAAAGGGGGGTAAATTGAACATGAATTAAATTATGTTACCGATGGGTTAGAAAGCTTGAGCAATGGATGTTGTTGTGTTGTGCCTAAATTTGTAATGTATAAAAAGTTGATTATATAATGGAATTCACTTTTGATCGGTGTGAGAGGTGTGGGATATACAAATGTATGTTTGGATTGACGTTTATTAAACCTAATTATGAATAAACTTGATTTTGGATAGAAGTTAATTTATACCAACATGATTTATGTTTCACAACTCTGTATCAAAATTGATTATATAACATGTTTGCCGTTGCAACTAAGAATCTCTTGGTTTGGTTAAAGTGTTTCCTATGGACTAGTCCTTCGAAATACCACTATGGTACCTAGAGCTCTACGAGCTCATTGTCAAGACTAAAGTAGTGTTATTGGAATGACACTAAGATGTAAAAACCTGGTGGAATTGAAATGCCAAAACAGGCTAGTTGTTCTATACCTGTGGAATTATAATATTACGATCAAATCATGGCTAGGCTGCAATTTGAGAACGGTTGATTTCATAGGCTTTGTGTTTGCAGCCAATAGTTTAGGAACATGTTAAGAGGATGGGTTGCTGTGTTAGGCAATAGTAGGCATAGTTGCAGCCATGAGTATCACAAAGAATAACAACTCCATTTCCTTTAGGGGGATCAATACCAAAACCAATGACCTTTTCTTTGCTTCCACCTTAAATAAGATTGGAAGGCATTTTGTGTCTCCCAGTTCTTACTTTCTCATTTCCTGCAATCTTTGCAACAAGCATCTTCATGGGGTCTACATCATCATGTACACATTCTAATATCAGATTAACTGTATTTTGTTGCTTAATAAAATTTAATTTATTTTTGCCATTAATCAAGTATTAACCTTGAAATTTCAGGTTTATGGTTTTGGTACTTAATGTTACTGAATCTCTGTATTTTTATTACTGTTACGTTTTGTTCTCCTTAAGTTTGATTTTATTGTTAACGTAATTGTCTCACATAGTCACATCATAGTTCTCTATTTAATATTATACTTGAATGGAACCAAGAATTTGTGTAAGCATCAGGAATTTAGAGGTATTGTTGGTTTGGTATGTAGAATTATGATTAGGCCATTTATTTACATGTTGCAAGCTATAGCAGAAGTTTACAATATAACCATTCTGTCATCATGTATAATTGAAGTAATTTTTCAAATCTCTCACCAATTGCAATTAGATATACATGCATGATTAATAACAGAATAGAAACTCCCAGAACGTCAATCTGTTCTTACATCAATATATACCTTATTGGACTAACATTTTTCTATTTTCTAACTTATTATATACTGTAGTTGCAAAGAATACATGAGCCAAATGATTTAGTTATCTTAAATAAGTAATGAGAAAGACCCTCTTGGAGCTAACTTCCCATAAATTTCGACACTTAAAAAGTATAAAGTTTAATGTAAAATCCTTTAAACCGTTGATTAGAAGGTAAAAATTAACAGTTCTATATTAGAATGTTACCATGGCCAACTCCTCTTCATGCTTTGGAATAAAAGCAGTATCAATTTTGCTATTTTTGAAATCCTGTAACACATTCAGAGATTATGTATTATTCATTTAACAAATTCGAAAGGCTACATGATACCAAAATACATAAAAAGTCCACCCACGTTTATATGTCAAGGATAAGTTTGTGGTAATCTATGATGCATGGACACGGGACACGACACGACGCGCGACACGTCGACACACCAATCTCAATTTCTTATATGACACAGGGACACGGCATATATATAAAATATAATATATTTTTAACCAAATTATAATAATATTTTGATATTTTATTCATATTAAAATTTAAATTATTATTTTTAAATATTTTTAATATCTATTTTAATTATATAAAGCATTTAAGATAATTTTTAGTTTTAAGAAATGGTTATATATGCTACTCTTAAACTCATTTTAAGAGTATAAGTTAAGAATAAAGTTGGACACGCAGACACGTGATGATATTTTAGAGTGTCAAGTGTGTCCGAAGAGGCATTTTTTGACTTTTTTTAAGGACACAGATGGACACTTAAGACACGCGTGTCGGACAAATGTCCGTGAGTGTCGTGTCCAAAACGTGTCCGACATGCGGCCAATTCGCGAAAGTGTCCGTGCTTTATAGGTGGTAATTAATTGTTGTAGGAACGCATGCAATAAGAATGTAATTGTTAATTAAATTACAGAAAATGGAGGGCTTATAACAATTTTTCTTATTGAACTATGTAATTATTAACTCTCACATGGATATTTCTGGCTTTCTTTTTGAATTTTTCATGTGAATTGATCTAATATGTAAATTATACTATAACAGTTTTGTAGGAATGTTTGACCGTTTGCGTACCTATTTAGAAAGTATATAAAAAAAACCGAATAGAATACAATTTCTTTTTAGGTTTTCTAAAGTATTTTCTTTTGTTAACCAAAAAAAAAAAAATTACTTGGCATAAAATCACGAAAAGTGCTAGATAATCAAGTATTTCATTGAATCAAGTTACATTATATGTTACACATCTTTAGTAATGAGAATGATTTTTATTGAGGTTGAATCAACTTAATTGATAAAATGACTTGTACATGTGATATTACCTTGAATGACAAAATTTTAAGGATAAAAATGTCTCATTTCTTTAATCATACTTGGAGAGAACCAAATCAAAATTGAATTTCTAAAATACTTTTTGAGAATATAAATTTAACTTTACAAAAAATAAAGGTACTTTTATAGGCGTTTTTAAACATTGGAGACAATTTTAGTAGTTTACTCTATATGATATCATTATAATTGTGATATCATCTCCAAGATTGACATACAGAATTTCTTAAGTTGAAATTATGAATGCGTTACCAATAATCTCTAAACAAACGACGAAAACCTATCAAATTTAATCAAACTGTCACAATGTAAATAAAAAACTGTGAGTATTAGTTCATTAGTGTCTTTCATGAAAAAAAATGGACACGAAAATAAATAAAAAATTATGCAAGAGACATTGTGTCCACTATCCATATTTTCATTACTAAATATATTTTAGTTCATGGATATCTATGTTTCTATGTTCGACTTAAAAAACAATCACAGTCTATAAAAAATAATTTAAATATTTACTCTCACACTTTTTCATTGTAAAGGGGAGGCGCATGAGACTTTAAGTAGTTTTATAATAAATTAATTTTAAAATTGAATAACACCTAGATTGAATTTGAGCTATTTGACCAATTAAAAAGTAAAAAATATTAAAAAAGAAAATGTACCCTAGAATATTTGGCTTTGGGACAAAATGATGTTTTCTTTTTAAAAAAATTACGGAACCAACACATTATGATTAATAGGGAGCCAACATATATTACGGATGATAACTCATATAAACTTTAGATGATAACTTAATTATTGGCCATTGTTCTTTCTTTTTTTTACATGGAATGATGTTTTTTTTATTTTAAAGAAATACTCTTTGTAATGGATTTGGCTGTTTGGGTCTTTGTAAGGGGCGATTGGTTTGATATTTATAGCTAGTTAAAAAGTAATTTATTTGTTAACCCAAAAATAATAATTTATCTTATTTTATTCTTTTAGGTTTTGGGCCAAAGAAGAGGGCCTAAGCCTATATAATGAAAGTAAAAACCAACATGACAACAAAACTAGGGTTTTGTTGACAGAAAAGGAACCCCTTAAGATACCCTCACTCCTCGTAACTTTCTTCTTCATTCGACACTGCGGCTGCTACGACTTGGAGCTTCAAGCGTCTACAAATCTCCACCGCAACCATGGCCACTTCCGCCGCCGCCACAACCGCAGCAGCGCCACGCCAGCTGTCGCAGAAGGAGCAGGACATCCAGATGATGCTTGCTGCTGAGGTCCATCTTGGAACCAAAAATTGCGACTTCCAGATGGAACGCTACGTCTTCAAAAGGCGCAATGATGGTCAGTGTTGCTTTGCCATTCACACTCGATCTCTTTTTACGTAATCTTTTTTGGTTTGTGAAACTTAATCTCATTGAAGAGTTTGTCGAATTTGAACGGCATTTTCATTTTGCAATGTTATATCTTGTCTGTCTAGAATTGTTTATTCTGATATTGATTTTTCATATTCTGTCTAATGAGTAGAATTTTTCTTTATTTATATTTTCCTTTATCTAGGGTTCTGTTTGTTGTATAATTTTTATTAATTTGTTATAAGCTAGTGGTTTATCACTTTTTCCTTATTTGGTCGTGTTGTCTATTCAATGGTTTAGTTTGATTTCTAATCAGTATTTTGATGCGAGTAAGTGTATATGTGTATTTGTATCATCACATTGTTAAACAGCTTATTATCATAATTACACAAGGAGTTTCTTATGAAGATGAAAATTATCAAACCTAAACATGTCTGTTATCCTTCTAGATGCTTCCGTTGCTGAGGGAAAGCTTTTTTTATCGGTTGGTTGATTTTTAGTACTTCTTGATTCCAGGTATTTACATAATTAACCTTGGCAAGACATGGGAGAAGCTCCAACTTGCTGCTAGGATTATTGTTGCCATTGAGAACCCTCAGGATATCATTGTTCAGTCTGCTAGGCCTTATGGTCAGAGGGCAGTCTTGAAATTTGCCCAATACACAGGTGCTAATGCGATTGCTGGAAGACACACTCCTGGAACGTTCACTAATCAGATGCAGACATCATATAACGAGCCACGCCTTCTCATTCTGACTGATCCAAGGACTGATCATCAGGTACCACAATAGATGCTTAAAGAGTTTTGCGTTTGTGTTCACGGTGTAATGCTGTATCTGTAATGTTTTAACATGTAACTGCAATATATGTTTTTATGGGCGGTCTGAAATTCTGTTATTTGTTGATCTCATTTTGGTTTCTCCATTTGTGTGCAGCCCATTAAGGAAGGTGCTCTTGGAAATATTCCAACCATTGCCTTCTGTGACACTGATAGCCCAATGCGCTATGTCGATGTTGGCATTCCTGCCAATAACAAGGGAAAGCACAGTATTGGTTGTCTCTTTTGGTTATTAGCAAGGATGGTTCTTCAGATGAGGGGTACTATTCGTCCGGGTCTTAAGTGGGACGTAATGGTAAACTAATTTTTGCGCTTACAAATGGAATTATTATTATTTTGTAACTAGTTTATATTTATTGTGTTTCCAGATGTCTGCAATGTAAATATCTCATCTCGAGCACTTATTCGGAACAATCTTTCTTGCAGTCCTCTAGAATTTCAAATTTTCTCATAAGATAGTAGTCTTATCATGTGTTTTACTTTGAATCCTAGCTAATTTATGTCAACTTTTCATGTGTAGGTGGATTTATTCTTCTATAGAGAACCTGAAGAGGCCAAACAACAAGAGGATGAAGAATTACCCGCTGCCCCAGAATATGCCATTCAAGACTTTGGTGCCTCTGGCATTGCCAGCTTCCCTGCAGCTGATGGCGAATGGGGGTCTGTTCCAGCTGAACAACCCTGGCCTGAACCAGTTCCTCAACAACCTATTGCAGCCGCTCCTGCTAACTGGGCCCCAGATGCTGGTAAGAATAATCATGTCGTTTGTGTGATTTTAAGTTCCATTTTATCTATTGAAATTTTCTGTCAATCAAGTCTTTGTAATTGTTCTCTGAATTTGCATCCTTTAAACTGAGGAAGTTGCTAAAGTGATAAAGTCAAGAGTTTAATCACAATAGGTTTTGTAACTTACATTATATGTGAGCCCGCTAATTTAATTTAAGAGTGATTAACTCCTCACTTTACTACCTTACAATATTCCGCGCTTTAGAGGATCTTCATCCATTGTTCTCCTATTCATCTAATAAAGTTGATGCGACATAGTTGTTGTAGGAAGCTTTTTAATATGTTCTAGTCAAATAATCCCTTATTGTTCTTTGTGTTGCAACTTATGTGAGAAACTCATACAGCTCTATGACAGTTCTGTTGAAAAATGTGATGGCAATTGGTTTGACCTAAGTTCTTTTGTAGCTGCAGCTGCAGGTGATTGGGAGCCAGCTCCAGCTCCAGCTCCAGCTCCAGCTCCACCGGCTGCCGGTCCTGCACCTGGAGGTGTTGCTCCCACTGGCTGGGATTAGGCATTGAGTTTGGAATATTGTTTCTATGTAGTTTTCTTTTGCTTCCTGAGCAATTTTCCTTCCCGGATTATTTCTTCAGGAAACATACATATTTTGTAGTCTTGGTATTGAGTTTTGTTAAAATTTTGTTGACTTGTCGATGGAAAGCTTGTTTAGTTTCATCTTAATATAATTGTTTCGTAATGAATGCATGAGCAGTTAATTGACTACGAATTTACCAAATGCTACTTTTTCCATGCCAAACTTATGTTTGAAAAGAACTAATCAGCGGGATGGTGCGAAGCAACCTCATTGATGGGTTAACTTCAACAGAACCTTCGGTCCTTTTTTTTTTTTTTTTTTTTTTTCATTATATTGGCCAACTCCCAATCTTAGTATCACAACACACCCACGTTCTTTTAATCAG
>JASCZI010000243.1:5596-23009 GCA_036250425.1 Stylosanthes scabra
GAACCCAAAGGGAAGCAATGGAAGATGTTTCTTTCCCTGCAAATGCTATGGCTAATGCTAATAGTATCCAAGCACACACATCATTGATTAGTGCAGAAGAAAGTGCAAGCCTTCCTAACTCGGTGTTAATGAGTTTGAGCTCTGCTAGTATGCGGGCAAGAACAGGAAATGCAGTGACAGAGAGAGCAACACCAAGGAAGAGAATATAGGTGCCTTGAGTCATGCCATTTTCAGATTCTCTATGCAGAAGGTATGAGAATGTGCTTCCAATAAGAAAAGGCAAGACCATGCCTGCCACTGCCAGAGACACAACCTTCTTACCGGTGCTGCGCAACATTCCTACATCCATCTCCACACCTACCAAGAACAGAAAATAAAGAAGCCCAACATTTGCCATTGTTTCAATCACCATAACACTTCTCAGAGGAAACACTGCATTGGCAAATGTCTCATATCTTCCTAGCACTGATGGACCCAACATTACTCCACCCTGTGTTGCCATTTTTAACAAACACATGCAACAACATTTCAATCAGGAATGACTACAATTCTTAATCCAATACAATGCAATACAAGGATGAGATTGAGTACCAAGACTTCGGCGATCACGCGTGGCTGGCGAAATGGCTTGAGGAGGAAGACGAATATTCGGGTGGTGGAAACCACCAAAGTTAACTGCAATATGAAGAGAGGGAGAGAAAAATCCAGAGGGTTATCTCCTTGCCATATCCCATTTGTTGTTATCATTGTTGGAGCATAACATACTATGTAATCATCTGTATTGTTCTTATCTCCCATTTCTTCTTTTTCCTATTTGGTTTGTTGCAATAACAAGTTAACAACATTCAGTTATGTTCCTCTTTGTATGGCATTACCTGGGGCCTTCACCAAGGCACTAGCAGCATGTATTCAACAACGTTGATTAGTGAGCTTTGGATCATGTTCTTGGACATGAACATGGCAGGCAAAAAAGGACAAAAATGTAAAAGGAATGATTAGTTATCTTGGCTTGGTTTGAAGAAAATTAGAAAAGAGAGGAAGGGAGAATGCAGAGAAAATCATCTTTTGTTTTGTTTTGGTGGTTAACCACTCCAAGTGGGAGTTCTCGTCAAATTCTGAGGCCTATGTTTTGCAGAGGCAAGGGATCTCTATTTTAGGAAATCTAGTGATTTTGATCTCAATGGAAAGTATACATTTGTGGATGAATTTGTTCACAATCTACTAGTGCTAATGTTACGGATCAAATACAGCAAATGAATTTAGAATCCAATACTTATATGATATTCTTTTGATTTCTTTATTTTTAAATAAAGAAAAAAAAACAGACATTTATTTTGCATATTTCTTGTGATATTTCTTGTGAAAAAGATGTGAATTGGATAAATATAAATTCACTTTTTTTTTTTGCCGCACACAGGGATTTCCAACCTGAAGATAATACGAAAGGATAATTCTAGCAGAAAAATCTATGCCAACTGAACTATGGCAATAAAAATTGCCTCTATACACTCGATTTATGATACGAAAAAATATAAACATCAGTACAGAAAAATAAAATTAAAGTTATATGGGAAGGGAATTACATCACAACTTAGCTCAAACATCTAAAATCCTATGAAGAACGCCCCTCCTTGAGCACCATATTGAATTGCAATCCTAGGATCTAGGCTGGTTAAGATATGTTTCTGGAAGAGATTCTTTTTAATTTACCAAATACACTATTTTTTATTTACCAAACACAAGTGAGATACCTAGCTAAAACGCTATACCAAATTGAATTGCAATATCAGGAATATGCATTTTATTCATAAAACAGAAGTACTAGCATCCAGTTCAATAACGTGCATGAGAATATGCAATTCAAGATTACTATGCAGAAATATTTTCCGGGTAATCTAATGGATGTTTTTTTATGGTATCTTTCACCCATTGCTCCTGCTCACGAAGACTGGATGGAGGCACGTCATAAACGTCGTTAAATATGTCTGCAATCGGAGGTTTCTCAAGATTCTCTGCCACTTGAATTGAATGCAGAAGCTACACCAGGAACATGAAAGGTTAGAACACGACTATTGAATAACCCCGATGATTTTTCAGACATGGATATTGTTTACCTGCTGTCTCAGACTGTTCCTTAGCTCTGATTCAGCTATGTCATTCCACCAGCCATTCCTTTCTATCCACTTTCTAAACCTAGCCACCGGATCTTGGGCGAGTCTCCACCATTCAATCTCATTGGTAGGCCGATACTTGGTGGAATCATCTGATGTCGAATGGTGTCCTACTCGATATGTAAGAGCCTGAAAAAAGGAATAAACAAATAAGAAAGATACATTGGCCCGCTTTTAAAGATTTTGATGAGATAATAACAGAAATTCTTCACAGAATTCCTAAAAATATGACTTGAAAAGTTATCACTTCACTTCTATTAGAACTGGTCTCTCTTCATTGATTGCCATTTCACGAGCAGCTTGAACAGCACTATAAATGGCCAGGGCGTCATTGCCATCTACTCGGATGCTACGGACTCCGTATGCCTGTCCTTTCACAACAACACCATCACCTATGCATGAACAGAAGACACCCAGAAAAACATGGCTAAGGTTTACATGAAACGTGCAAGACAGGACTAGAAAGTAGAAACCTAACCAAAGAAGCAATATTGAAAGAGATAAAACAAATTATACTTCGAAACTGATCTGAAGTTGGGGTGCTGATAGCCCATCCATTGTTTCGGCATAGAAAAATAACCGGGGCCTCCATAACTGCTGCAAAATTTAAGGCGGCATGGAAATCTCCCTGGTGTAGCAGAATGTATTAGAATTTAAAAGGTGAAAACACTTCAACACAGAATAATGACGGCAACAAATGATCCAGAACCATCAGAGATACTAAGAGTTGAAAAGTTCTGGTTAACATACTATGATACCCGCATTTATTCGAATTGCTTTAAACAATTTCAAAAATAAAACTACTTATGATTTAGACCCATGCTGTGTTTAAATGCTACAAAACTTCCAATTGCAGTAAAAGGAGAAATAGTCTGTTGTTATGGCAACTATAAAATTACCTCACTTGAGCCACCATCACCAAAATAAGTTATCGAACATGCATCCTTTTTGTCCATCTTTAAGGAATATGCAGCTCCAACAGCATGGGGAACTTGTGTACTATACATATGGTTAAGCATTGCATTTTATGCAAAATTAGAGTGCTTACTGCTAAGACAAACACCCCAACAAAAAAAAAAAAAAAAAAAAAAAATATTATGATTGTAAATGGAAGAAGCCTTCAATACTCACGCAACAGTTGATGCTACAGTAAAGTAGTTATGCTTGTTGGACCCATAATGTATTGGCATTTGCCTTCCTTTTCCATTATCATATTTATTGGAAAAACACTGGTTTGCAATTTCTTGCAATGTGAAACCACGCCATAACAAGGGTCCTGGTTCCCTATACTGCATATAGGATAAGATTTACAGTTAAATGTTAGATTATTTCTAGTCATTAGGCCTCTCTTAAGATTATGATAACTAAGAGGAAAACTTTATAACTAGAGTCTAGGATGATTGCTTTCCAATTATGCTTTTAACCTGAGGAAAAATAACATCATCCATGGTAAGAGCTGCAGCTGATGCAATATTTATGGCCTCTTCTCCAATTGTTGTTGCATAAAAAGATATTCTGCCCTGCCTTTGCACTTCATAGAAAATGGTGTCCATAATTTGGAGTGTAACCATGTTATTGTACATCCTTACAGCAACTTCCTCACTGACCTAATATCAATGAAATTCATCTGTTTCTTTTTCAAATTTTACATTAGGAAATGCTTGAACAATGAAATGGTGGTGGTTGTTCAACATTAAAACCTGGACAAAATTATTGGCCAGCAGCTGCCCATCATCGTCAAGGACTCGGTAGCAGGGTATTCTCTCTTGAGATGATTCAGATATGAATCTCATTTCCGGGATGAACTTTACTGTTCCTCCAGGAAAATCAATAACCTGCTGTATCCAATTATCATGCAAACATACATACAAATTAAGCTGTGCATTATGCAGATTTTTTATTGAGAATGCATTGCATTTCAGTTACAATGAAGACTAATTCACACTAGTTATATATGGGAAACATGAAATCCCTATTGAATTTGTAACTTATATTCTATTTGAACTCTATTAGGATTAAACAATTTCTTTGTCACTTTAGAAATATCAAATATGAGGCTCTTGATGCTCAGTTCTGTTTAATTCATCAATTTCTTGGAACAAATTGCATTGAATCAGGCAGTCAAGAGAGCAAATTGATCGTCAATTCTGTTTAATAGTTCATCAGTTTCACCTTGCAATTAGGTCTTCAAGCTTATTAACTAAAGGTTTCACCTTCTAGTCGAGTGGGATGTTTATTAATTAATCAGATTCCTTATGAATTGGTCAAATATTTCATCATTAAAACTGGATTAAGATTAATCAATGGTCAACATTTCCTAATTTCATACCTGTGAAACTTTACATACCAATAAACTACTACGAGAAAAGTATTAACACCAAATTGGGGATTTATTTTAAGAACAAAATCAAAGTGTAGTCCATAAACGCGCCCGATAGGCGTGTGATACAAGCCCAAACGAGCAAATTCATGGTTTAATGGAAAGACACTACTTTCGCAAACGAAGAAATTGCCACAAAACATTCGTACCAAAGCACGGTTTAGGGACAGAGTGCGTTTGCTCCAATCAATTCCAAAGTGAAATCAACAGAATAATAAAAAGAATGGAAAAATTGTAGCAGTGATAAAGGGCCTGAAAGATCAGTAGAAATCAAATTCAGACGAGTGACACTGCTGATTATGATATTGCAAGTTTCTAAAAGAGGATTGACGAGGACCGTATATTAATCGAAGTCTCGTCAAGAAGCTACCTTGCTTTTTCATATGAAAATTAGAAATTACACACACAAACACACACATTCATATAACACCATAGACTTCAAGCTTGAATGCTAACGAACATTGCGACGATGTTATTGCAGTGCCGCCTGTGAGGTCTTTATAGAAGGAATGAAACTAGGGTTTTTTATTTGGGCCTAGGGCCCAATCCAATAATAGAGATTCGTATAAGTCCATTTTCGGTTCAACGGAATTACGGAAACTATAAATGTGGAGAAAAATCAGTCAAAAAATAAATAGATACAGTATTGCTTATCAGAAATTCAGAATAAAATAAAAAATAAAAAATTATATATTGTTCATGAGAAAATATCAAAATAACAAGAAAGAAATCCTCATTCCAATAAAAAAAAAAATTTCACTGAAAAAATGAATAAATTAAAGAGATTAGGTAGTACTAATTTGGAGGATAATGAAAGAAAAATACGGACTACAGTGTGAAGTTTTTTAATTGAAAGAGAAGTAGAGGAGATCCATTGTTTAGGTGAGCAGAAGTAGAAAAGAGAAAGACCAAATCAGCATGCATTCTAGAGAGAGAGAGAAGTACCTGGTTAGCATGGGGGATTGAATTGAAGGTGGAAGGATTTTGAGCTATGGTGGAGGCAAATCGGCGCGAAGAGAGAAGGGAGAAGTTGAGTCTGGATTTGAAGTGGTTGAAGATGGTGTTGGATTTCCACATCGTTGCAGATTGGGAGGAGCGTGGGGGAGGTGAACCCAATTTTAACAAGTACTAACGTTTATCTTTATTTTATTAATAAACTTTCTATTTTTATAACTTTTTAATCATTTGTGTTGGATTTATCCTCGTGCGCTGAATTAGAAAAAAAAAAAAAAAATCCTCGTGCGCTAGCGGGCTCAGTACTGAATGAGTTTTAGTCATATTATCTTCTTTTAATTTGTTGGGTCGGATTAAATTGCTGCTGATTCCAGTTCCATAAAAAAAATTACTATTTGTCACTAGATTATCTCAAATGAATTAGTTCTTTTTTTTTTTTGGATTTTTCATTGTATTTAACTAAACCAAGTTGGGGTTAAATTTACAGGATTGTGGATTCGACTACCTTTCTCTCTTTTGGGCTAATGGATTCTATTATTAAAGTCCATTTGTTTGGCCTTTATTATTGACTAGTGTCTTCACATCGCCCATATAATTTCAAGTTATACTGATTATAATTTCAGTCAATATATTATTCACTCTTTCAATCTATTGTTTGATCAATATTCATCAATTCAATATTTTAACTACATTAGGTCTATCATTTTTAAACTTGAAAGCAAATAATTTTTGAAGAAGTATATTTAAAATAATACATAATAAATATTTGTCTATCTTCTTTCAAAATAGCATACATAAAGTAAAAATTAATGGTCATAGTGTATTTTTTATTACACGTTATTTTTTATGAAAAAAAAATGATATATTCAAATGTCATTCGATTTTTTCTTTATGTTCTTCTTTTTTAAGTGGAAGCCCAAAATATGGATCTAAATGTGATGAAGCTTCCTTTTTCCCTAAAAAAATCGACAATAGAAAAATGAAATATCGTTATTCTTTTATTTTTAGTTGTGACGTATAAGAATAAAAAATAAGCAAATAAAAATTTGCGATATAGAGATATGTAACGGGCAAAAATCTTAAGTAATTTATCATACACCACTTTATCCATAATTTTTTGAGCCTTGAAAAACTGTGAAACCATTTGTTTGATCATAAAATCACTTTTGTGAAGACATCTAGATGTTTGTAACAGAATTAATATTTAATTGAGAAGAATAATTATTACCTGCAGAATCGAGATATCTTGTTTTGCTTTGAATTTTCACGGGAAAAAAAAAAAAAAGAAGAGAAACGAGTTCCCATGAATTTAAGTCATAATTTGATAGTATTCTTTTGGACATTACACATCATTTGTTACACATTTCTATGTAATAAGAACACATGCATTGTTGTTCTTTACGAATATAAGACATTTGTTCAACCTTTAGATTGTTACTGAAAAACGAATAATATTAAATTTAGCATCATGAGTGTATAATTAATAATAAAATTTCACATGTTTTTTCTAGTGAAAGTGGACAATATGGATCATTTAGTCTGAAGTGGTTTTTTCTAGGATTTAAATAGATAGATAAAGATAAAAGAAAAAGTATAGGGAACCTACACTTGGAAGCCAATAGGAGCCAATGAGGAGTTATGGATGATAATTTCTATATTATATGGATAATAACCTTTTTAATTTTGGATGCTCATTTATTCATTGGTTCCCTAATTGGCACCCTAATATTGATTTCCTATCATTACTCTAGATAAAATACTCATATAGATATATTAAAATAGAAGATAATAATTACATTACCTTTCATTTCTTATATTCAATATTTTCCATTTTATCATTTTTCACAAGTGTGTTTTGTCTGCTTTTACTGTATCTCTCCAACCAATGCTATAAATCCTAAGTGGATGTACTTGTTATAAAGATCACATTTAATTAATATTAATAAATTAAAATAGAAATATATATCATCAAAGCAAATTCATAGTAATTAATTTTCAAAGAATAATTATTTTATTGTCGATTTAGTTGTTGTAATTGATTGTTCATCCTTCCATGTACACCATAGTTGCTGGAATTCTTCTTCCTGTAATTTACATCATATATCAGCTTTAACACTTAGCATTACAACTAAACTTTAAATCATATTCCTTTTTTTAAAAAAAAAAATTATTTAAGCTAAAATATTTTTTTGTTTCTATTTTGTTATACATATATAAATTAAAAATATATTCGACAAAATATTTCAATGATAACCAAACATATATTTTTTAATACTTTTTTAAATTTTAGTTGGCGGGTACCTGCTGGATATAACTGACGTTCGAGTTTCTTTCTCTTATCTCATGGCATATGTTGAGGAGCTCCTTTGAAATCAATTTATCTGTAAAAGAAAAAAACAAGTCGTTAGTTGTGAATAATTTTTTATTAACGAACAAAACATTCTAGAACTTAAAAAATATTAACATGTTAAAATATTATAATATAAGAATCACAACAGAAATTTTTTTACCATTTTCTAAGCTCGTGAATTACCTACGACGTAGGTTATAATATTTCTTTGAAAACTACATTCTTTGTGAATTGTCCGCTTTTCTCCTCTATTGTTCCTTCTCTTACTAATATTTTTGTGGTTGACCGGAAAACACTTCGAGATAGAGCAACGTATAATTGGCCATGGCTGAACACATGTTTAGGGAGATAAATCCCTATTTTCGGAATGGTTTGCCCTTGTTACTTATTTATTGTTAATGCAAAACTCAGCCTTACAAAAAGCCGCTTCGTGATAAGTACAAAGGGTCATCCTGAATTCTCAGTTGTTTTGTGTTTTATCCGTGGTAAGAAAGCTCTTTGTTTGGAGTGATGGCCTGTTAAGATTTCCACATCTAACATATTTTGAAAAGTTTCCCTGCATAGTAACCTTGTGCCATTGCATAAGCCAGCTTTAGGGTCTATGTTTCTTCATAACATTAATAGTGCACCTTTTTTACCTTCAACGTATGGGGTGGCAATCCTCCTGGGAGATCGAGTTCAGATATTCTTGTTGATATAAATTGTTTGTGTCTCCTTCCACCTCATCAAATGAAGTTAAAATCCGTTCTTCTCCCGAAAATTGATTGATAATCATATCATTGAGCTGGTATACATCTTGATTTTTGGGTGTTAATATTACTCTTTCCACCATGTAAGATGCATCCCATCCATGAGATCGCAAACTTGGAAATGTTGCTGCTATTAAATTGTGTAATGATGCTTCACCTTTCCATGGTATTGACATATCTGCTTGTACCTCTACCGAATCATCATGTATAGTAGGCTCAATCCCATCTCCAATGCGCATAAGATACTCGACAAACTCATGATCATTTTCAGATCGCATATTTTTTCGTAAGTGGAGAACCTTAGTGGATGGCCACAAATGAGATTTAACTATAGAAGCTAAAATCATTTGTGACTTATTTCCTTTCGGCACAATCGGTAGTACTTGGCGAAAATCGCCTCCCATGACCATTACCTTTCCTCCAAATGGTTTGTCATTTCCCAATATATCTCGCAATGTGTGATCTAACTATTCCATGGAGTTTTTATTAGCCATTGGTGTTTCATCCCAAATTATTGCAGTTGTTTACCTAATCAATTTTGCAAGATCAGATTGTTCGCCCCCAGGCAACAAAGTTGCAGCTATTCCTGATTATGCAGTTACTAAGACAATATGTCTGTGACTTCTCAAGTCGGCAATTACAGCTCTATAAAAAAATGTTTTCCCTATTCCTCTGGGCCATTAACAAAGAACACTCCACTTTCATTTCGATTAATTGTATTCATAATGCACCTGAAAGCTGTAGCTTGATCTTGATTTAAACTTCTTATAACATGCAGATCTTCTTGAGACACTTCGATGGACAACTCTTCTTAGATAATCCTAGGAATGAAGTTGTCATTGTCATTGTCCAAAGTTAGAGCCGATAAATCCTATTCTTCAATATGTTTTCCATGATGAAGGAAGATCTCATTTAAATCTCTGAGTAGACGGTTTGACAACCCATGGCATGGTGTAGTGCTTGTTAATGGGTAATCATCCATCATGAAAGAGAAAAACTCATCCCATAGGCTTCTTACATCTGTTGGCTCACAAAATGTTAAGATGGTCGCAAACAACCTCCTTAAAGCACATGGTATTTGTAGAATAGATGCCTCAACCAAACATGATCTGATACTGCTGTCACTCTCTAATAATCATCTATGTTGAGCGGATTGCTTAAAAGAGGAATAGTGGACATCATCTACCGTTAGCAAGTCATCCCAACTGGTTGGTCCTCTAACATTAGACAACAAAATATGCAAAAAGAAATTTTCTCCCTCTGTGGGTGAAACAGTATAGATTCGACCAATGGCTCTCTTTTGTGACCTGCGTCGACGCCATTCCTTTTCCTTATTGTGCCAACTATGGTATTTTAGGATTTTCCTATACAAAAGATGCCTAGATTGCTGGTCCTCTGCCCGTTTTAGTGCAAAGAATTCAGTGAGCATTGTTCTTGAAAAATAGTCATCGTTGACTATTTCATGAGTGGCTTGGTGCTCATAAAATCTCACTTGGTGTTGGTTTGGAAAATGGATCTATAACCTTTTCACCGATGGGTACATTCAATAAATGTTAAACTTAAATATTCTCCAACATGACTCTGGAACATCTAGCATCAATAAACTGTTGTACCTCATCATATCGAGAACTTCTGTGTACCTCCATTGCAACATAGCCAGGTCCTTTGTAGCCATACTTATATAAATACTTTATGCTCTTAATATTACTACATATCTCAATATTAATATGGCAATCATACTTTGTTAGTAGCCAAGGGTTGTACGGAACTACTCATCTGTTGTCAATTGTGACATTCGGGTTTATAGGGACTGGAGTTTCAAACCGTCTCCTATATTGAGGATATGAGTCGTCTCCTCGTCGTGTCTCTTCCACAAACTCTTTTGGGTAGTTGCGTTTACACATACCATTTTTTATGCAAGGTGAATTTTGATTAAGAGTTCCGCAAGGGCCATGGATCATATGCTTTAACACCACCTCATGTAAGTGTGGTTCGGATTCTTTAGACGGTATTTTCGCATGCACCAAACTATCATACTGGTCAGGCTCAATTAACTTATCATTGTTCTCTAAGATTAGTAACATATGTACATGTGGTAATCCTCTTTATAACATAAATATAACTTTTCACATTTCCCAAGACACCCTTGGATATAACATTCTCCTTTAATTGTTCAAGTTTGACTTTGAAAACTCTGGTTGTTAGATCCGGACAATCTTGCAAAGTTTGCAAGGGACCGAGTTCTCAAGTTATTTCACTCCACGATGGATTGCATGTCATGGTGAGAAAAATATGTGATTTTTCTTCTTTAAGAACAATAGCCATTCCATCCTCGTATCTTTGGGTCATGTCTCGACGACTACCCACGAATGATGAGAGTAATATTGTTCTTCTCCCAATGTTCTCTAAAACCAAATATATAGAAAAATACTATTAGTTCAGGAATTTATATTAAAAAAAATACTGATGTACCGCGTTAGACATTATATCTAACAATATTTATCGGCATTATTCTCTCATGTATGTAAAGCATCTTGCAAGCCTTGATATATTTCAGCCCGAAGTTTCTCTTGTCTTTGACGAACCCATCTTAAATTTTCTGTTTCGATTTTGTCATAGTTGTCTACAACATATTATTGTAGAAGTTGCCCCGCTTTCAATAGTGTTGATTGATTATTGGGACGGATCTACAAATTGTATTATAATTTCAAACTGGTTAGAAGTTATGCATTAATGTATTGGCACAATTTATATGGAGGAAGTGTAGAAATTAATGTAGAGAACAGAGGTGTATACCTCAAGCATATAGCTGTAATATGTACAACATGATATTTTGTCTCTGCTTTGATTTCGTATATTGATATCCCACCAATGGGTGCCAAATGGGAAAAAAAGAGGGTATTGTAGCGGATCATAATAACCAACAAATTCCTGAATCTTTTTGAGGTTACCAGCATGAGTCTGTACCTTGATATCTCTATCGCGAACCATTGATTCAATGTCATCATTGATTACTATGGCTGCTAATTGTGAAGCAGTTGGGAGACTATATTGTGGTTGATTAGCCGGTCGCTCTCTAATTACCAAATTACACTGTTGTATATCTACTCGTTGTGCAAGCTAGCGAAATACATGGATAAAAGGATTGTATCGGTGTAACATTTGTTGTAACTTAAAAACCAACGTTTCATGCAGATGTGTGTTCTCCAGCATCCTGTTCTGCAACTCCTCCTCAGTGTCATATATGTACATTTGCAAGTAGCGTGGTTGCATGCCCTGATCTTGATAAAATTCTCCTATACTGTGATATATTGATCCCTGAGCACGGAATGTATATACACCATGGCTTGTTGTAGCTAATTGTTCATCTATATGCACACCACACGAAGTGAAAGAAAAAACATGGTTGTAATCACGAATATGTTTCCTGAAATGCTCCCCTTCTGCAGAAGGGTCTAAGAAGATCTGTAGTGATTCCTAAGGAGCACTCACTTCTAGAAGAGAGACTTTCCCCATTGCAACGCATCTCAAATATTTCATGGTGAAAAAGACGTGCGTTACAATAAATACATGTCCTTGGAGCTAGTAGTGTAGTTGGAAACAGTCTTTCACCCTCTTGAAAATTTCTAGCATAGTTGTGGGATACTCGGACGGTATGTCTAATTTTTACACTTGTATATTTACAAAATATTATATTTTTTTAAGGTTTTCCATCATGAAATAAATAATTTCTCTACCAACTGCTACTTCTTAAATCAACTGCTGCTTCTTAATATTATATTTCATGTATGTCTACCAACTGCTGCTTCTTTTCTTTTTCTGGTCCGACCCACCAAATTCTTCTTCCTTTTCCTTCTTGTTCCTTCTATTTCCTATTTTCCTCAGTAAGTGTATTGAACTACATCATACACCATCCCTTTCATCAATTTTGCTCCTTCCAAATCCGACCTTCAATGGTTGTAGGTGACATGGCAGTCAATCCACATCTCACATGAAATTGATGAAGATGGCAATGAGAGCATGGACGTTGCGGTCTTTGCCGACAACGTTGTGGAGATTCCCGGCAACGATAGACACGGCCCCGTAGATCTCATCCGTGGAGAACTTCTTGTGACAGCTGCTCTTGAGGTTAGAATCGACAATTCCCGGCGACTATAGACATGTCTTTTTGCGTGTTGGTGAGAGGAGGAAGAAGAATCTTCTTTCTGGTGACTTCTGTGCAGTTGTTGGAAGTAATGGAGATGTCAATATGGTAGAAGGGATTTAATGGGGATTTAAAAAATTGGATGAGGATACATTTGAAAGAAAATATTATAAAGTTTCAGTCTCAATCCCTAGTCCCCAATCCCCACTATCTGGAGGTAATGAAAATATTGAAATTTTGGAGACTGAGACTGAAATTTTAGTTTCAATACTTGTCTAACAAACACAATACTAAGCCTCAGTCCCAGTCACCTTACCAAATGCTACCTTATAATCTTAAATTTTTTCTATCTTAAATAGGACAATACGATGAGTGTTATATGATGTATTATTCTTGGTTACACGAAGTAAAATATGTTTTTTTTTTTCAATCTTTTGTTTATCATTAGTTTATTTTTGCTTGAATTATATTTTTTTATGGCAATTGTAATTTTGTTTATCTTATATCTTATATTCAATATTGTACATAGAGCCTTAATTTAAGATATACTATCTATACCAAATAATATAATTTTGCAAAAGTTACATTTTTAACAAAATTTTGTTGTTACATGTTATTTTTTTTATGACAAGTATTGTCAGTTGATTTTTAACATTTTCTTAATTTATATTTTGTTAATTTTGCACTTGATTTATCATAAATTGTTCATTATTTTTATGTGTAATAATATTGTATCTGAATTATAGTCTAATTTTTTTCTATTTTGTACTTAAATTACTTTTTTAGTAAAATAAAATGTAATAATGTTATGAAATTTTATTTTATGGAGAATTAAAAAATTTTAAAAATGCATACATATGATTTTATTATGGAATTTATTCTTTAGTTTGTTTCATTTATATGGTAACATAAATGATAATTCTGTACAATAATGATAAATGCATAAAAAACTAATAACATTATTGAATAAAATACATAGAACAAATACATCTACAATTGATTTAACATATTTATATATTACTATATAAAAATTGAAGATAAATATTAAAAGTTGATATAGATTTCATACTACTTGAATGCACCTGGTGTATTAGTTGCAGAAGCAGTATTGTGTCTCGTTCCTCGCATTATTGACGCAATACACAGAATATTTTAATCTATGTTATTCAAAATAATTGAAAAATGTAAATTCATGTATGGGCGGTGTCATTTTTTTAATTTTTTCAATAGGAAAAAAATACTTTAAATGAGTATGAAGATCTAATATTATTTTTAGAAGTATTAAAATGTAAAATTCATTATAAAAGTTTGGCCAACAAAATAATGTTTTCTTGATCTACAATTAGACAAAGAGTACATTTAGAGTTTGAAGTGAAATAGATATACAAAAAATACATTCTTATAAGAAATTTTTTTTAATTTTTAAGAGTAGTATTAAAAATTAAATTAAACAGTATAAATTAATTTTTAAAAAAGCAAACATCATAGTCTGTATTTATCGATTGGATATGCATAATAGGTTAAATAAGATAAGATGAACTTTAAATATTCGTAAATGTTTTAAGTATACCAAAAAAAAAACTAACAGTGGTATTATCACCACGTCTGTTGCTTACACCAGCTCCATCGCGTCTGGTATTTGGACTAGATTCACTAGCATGTCTTTCATGTCCTATTTAAAAAATAGATTATTTTAAGTGATAAGCATATTCTTTTATTTATTAGGAAGAATATTATTTTTCATTTAATCAGAGAATATCTTGCACAAAAGACGAGTAAAAAATAGTTCTTGCTATTTGTTTAATTGCACTTAAGCGGACTACCTTGCTTGTATTGGTGATATCTTGCAACGGAATTACGGTATCAGTTGTGTCATTTGATACATCAACTTGTTTCCCGTCTAATCCTTTCTCGATAACTTGCCGGCCTTCTTTCAATGTATTGTTGTCGTTGTTCCTCGCTCATGTTTTGCCTTATTTGCCTAGCATATTCTTGCCAACTCAAGCGACGATGAGACCGTGGTTGTTGATTTATTAAATTATCCATTTTAGACTCTGTCATAATAATTTTTTAATATTACTACATACATTTAATTATTATTAAATACAAATAAGAATGTTGTCAACCCATATGGTAATCAAACAATCACTATGTTATGCTTAAGAAATTTGTTTCTAAAAGAAATGAACAAATTAAAAAGATACCAATTAAAAAATATTTAGTAAAAAATATAACAATTAAAAAATATATTCAAAATAATTAAAACGATGAATAAGAAAAAATTATTCATCATTGATTAAAAAGCAGTATTAATTCGAAGTCTTTTTCTTATTTAATAATATTATGTACGTAATAGTGTAATACTAAATAAATATCATTTTATTAAGCTAAATGTATTTTAATATACTACATTTTAATATTTTTCCTCGGAAAAAGTAGTTTTAAAATTAATCCTTTCCTTATTAATATCATTTTTTATAATTAAAAATAGAAAATACTTTTAATAATTACTACATTAAGCAGTATTAATTCGAAGTCTTTTCCTTATTTAATAATATTATGTACGTACTAATAATGCAAAAAAGACATTGGAAAAATATCATGTATTATTTTTAATAACATGTACGTAATATCAATTATTATTTTTAATGTAACTAAACGTTATTTTAACTAAATAACTAATATCTTAGTGTAACTAAATATTACTTTAACATGTACGCAATATCATGTATTATTGTATTACGCACATGAAATTTTAACTATAATTATTATTTTAAAATTGAATATTACATCTTACTTACATAATATTATCCATGTTTTCACTTGCAACTAATTTTTCATGTGAATTATATTTATTGTGTCACCTTTTCTTTCACATTGTTTGCATGAGTTTTAGGAATATTATGAGTAATCATGAGAATAATTTACTTTAAAATAGGGCTTTTATGTATGCTACAACGTATTTTTTTGTAATTCTCTAAAAGAATAATTAATTTTATAATACAATACAAAATAAATGTAAGACTATAAATATTACTTGATGGAGCAGTTATAAATTAATTTTACAACGTCTTCTTCTATTGACGATGTTTGTTGTCTTTTCTCGAAATCTACAGGTCAAATAATTCGTTATAAATAAATAAATAAATATTTTTTACAAATTTCAGAACTTATAATAATTACTTTTTTATTATAACTAAAATTATTATTTAGTATTTTTTAAATGAATAGTGCTACGAAATCAACGTTAGGGAGCCATTAAGGAGCTAATAATTAAGTTATCATCCAAAATTTATATGAGTTATCATCAGTAACTCATATATCCAAGATTAAGTTATCATCCAAAATTTATATAAGTTATCATCTGTAACTATGTATTGGCTCCCTATTGATCATAATGTATTGGCTTCTTAGTCTTTTTTTTTTATTTATATATATATATATATATATATATTAATCTTAATTTTAAACTTGTTTTTTTCATTTAAACTTAAACAACTATTAAGCTAAAGCATGCATTGAACCTTTTTTTTTTATTCATTATCCAGTTAAATATTAACTATTTTCTCAATATAAATATTTTATTTAATTATTTCAATAGCTTTTTTTCTTTGATTAAGATGTCTGTGAAAGTTGAACCATATTGTTATTTATCTTCCATTGAAGGTATAGACTAAAGTGTGCCTCTTCTCCCACGTATATTCCTTCTCGTTGTTTTTTTATCGCTACCAATAATTTTTTTTAATACTATTTGAAAAAGTGGTTTTCGCTAACCAAATTCAATCAAATGATTTATTTCTATGCTAAATAAAATATTATTTCGGTATCAAATAGTATAAAAAGTTGCACATAAATAAAGTTCTATTTGGCGTCGAAAGAGTTTTCTATTTAGTATAGAAATAAATGACTTGATTGGACTTGATTGGCCAAAACCACTTATTCACATAGAATTTTTTTTATCATTTCATTTTTTATAAAATAAATTTAAATCATATTTTTAATTAAAAAATAGAAACTTATATGATAAATTCGGCCTACAATATTTATAAAAATAAGAAAAAAATTTAAGGTAATAGGATCGCGTAAAATGTACTCCTATATCAACATCTAGTTATAATTATCAATGATATAATGTGTATGTAACTCTAAATTTTCTTTAAATTAATTTTAACTTAATTATGTAAGATGGATCATCTTCCATGTGCATGAGTGTCACGGAAATAAATATACCGTTTAAACAGATAGCCATTTACATATCATTTACATATTGTTTAGCTGATGGTAGCAATACAAAACTCTATATTGCAATTGAAAACATGTATAACAAAAAATGAAAGCTCATACATGCATAGATCCAATTAAGTTGTAGCAGAATTGAGGGAGAAAGAAGTAAAGAATAGAAGTTAATTTTTTTGAGAAATTGCTTCAAAAGTAGTTGTAGTAAAATTAGAAATAAAATAAAGGGTAAAGGACATTTATGCCCCTGACGTTTCAAAAATTGTACAAATTCACTCCTGATTTTTGTGAAATACTTAATAACCCCTGATCTTGGAAAAAACAGTACAATTATACCCCTCTGTTAGTTTGACTCGGCTAAAAAAAACGAAAATCGCTTATGTAGTTATTAAAAAAACGTTTGTGATTCTTTTTTTCCATCATGTGAGT
>JASCZI010000243.1:32082-43139 GCA_036250425.1 Stylosanthes scabra
GTGCCAGCTTAGTTCACAATAATTTTACGCTGACCAGTCATAATCTTGGACGAGCTTCATCCCCACAAAACCATGTCTTATTCATATGAATTGAATAAAGTTATTCCTGTATACTCAATCGGACAAATTTAAAACAAGCATAAATCCATAACGAAGTGGGAATTCTCGTTGTATTACGTAAACATTAAACCAATAATATGGTCTATCTATCTATAACTACTTTTTATGGCTAAATATGTATTTCCAAGGGTCATCATTAACGCTTCATTTATGATAAAAAAGATAAAGTTTATGTGATATATCTTGTCATGAAGAAGTAGTTGGAATGTCACCTTTAGCCGGCACTAAGTTATTCAATTATTTGATCATCCAAAAGACAAGTGTTTTATTTAACTGTTTAACTACTGTTTATGTGATAGCTTTTGCCATTAGTTAAATAATAAGAGCCGTGTCATTTCTACATCGTAAAAATATTTTATTTATTATTAGTTTTTTTTTCTAAATTAGTACATTAATTTCTATAGTTTCTTTCTAGAATTTTCAATTTATTTTTTTCCTTTCAATTAAGTTATTTTTATCACATGAGATTTCATAATTAAATTTTTATGTGATAAAAATTTAGATATAATATAATATTTATTGTACGAGAATATACTCGTTTAGGACTTGTATTATGAATTTATGATTAAAAGTTGTATATTCATTCACTACAATACACTATAAAAAATACGCTTGTTATTGGCGAAATTTTCTTTGATTTTGGCCGTTTTCGGTGTTTGGGGGGGATTTACTGGCAGATTTTTTCCACCGATAAAAATGACGCCGGTAACACATTACCGGCGGAATTCTGAAATCCGCCGGTACAAAATTTTGGGTGACAAAGTCGAAAGACCGTTACAAGGGGAGTTACCGGCGGATTTTTTCCGCCGGTATGGTTGGCGCCCGTTTTAAATTTTCCCGCCACTTTATCGGCGAATTTTCCCCCCCAAATTCCGCCGGTAACGATAACAGTTTGGCGCTGGTTTTCGCTTTTCCCACCACGTTATCGGCGGATTTTTCCCCCGTGGCAGCGGTTTGATTCTAAACCGCCGCTAAACTGCGATTAGCAGCGGTTCTCATGGAAGTTCTAAAATGTGCCGCTTAGTTTCAGGATTTAGCGCGGTTGGTGTAGGAATCGCCGCAAAACGTAAAGTTTGAGGGGATTTAGCGGCAGTTGTTGTAAACTGCCGCGAAATGATTTTTTTCTAAAAAACAAACCAAGCTTATCTATATATTTATACATGCTAATAACTTATTTTTTTTAAAGCAATATATTTTTTAACACTGCTAAAATAATTTTATGATAAAAAAATTTAAAAAAGTATGTTTTTGAATTTTTGTGCAACTTTGCAAGGTAAAATTTATTGCAAAACTATGTTTTTAAAATATATTAAAGAAACATAAATAATTATGTAAAATTATAATAAAAGAAAATTTAACTGTGAAAAATAATATTCCATATTATGCAAATATAATTAATTAAAAAGTGATAACATTAATTTTTAGAGTTAACAAAATATTTTTTAAAAGTAATGGATAAAATATAAATCGCAACTTTATTAGACCAGTTATTGAAAAATATCGATAATTAAATTTTGCACGATTCAAAATAATACACAACTTATATATTATAGAGACTTCTATATATTTATATATATATATAGTTGCATTATATGTATTGAATTGAATTGTTGAGTTGGCTTGGTGAAAAATCAAACATGTGCAAAGAGTTTGAACCCTTTTATCTTAGATTCGAATCCTTCACGCTGCGGTTATTCGACACGTAAGTAAGTCATTAACTAATTTTTTTTTAATCAGAATGGGTATTTATTGAATTGAATAAATTTACAAGTAAGACCATTTGGAATTTGTATTACAAAATCGAATTGCATTTCTAAAAAATAATAATAATGAAAATGCAACCAATTATTTCCAATGACTTCAAATAATGCCTAAAACCATCTATCTCAAGCATTCTAATAATAGAAAGTTGCCTACAAAATGATAACGTTTTTATCTCAGAGAATATATTATATTTAATTTGTACAATTAATCAAAATACTTGGTCCATCAAACTTCATGAAAGAAGTAAAATAGTTGGGAGGATAATAATTTCCAACAAAAAAACCAACAACAATTTTATTTACACACCAAAATCAGTCACCAAATTAGCCACTAGCATATAATATATATTAAAATACAAAATACATATGTAGTTTGACTCATTTTTAATGTCTATTTTATATTTCAATATGTATTATACATTAATGACTAATTTGGTGGCTAATTTTGATATACATCTAGCATTACTCCAAAAACAATTAGTACAGAATAAATTAATCCATATATTAATTAAGGGTCAAAATCATAATCATAATCATCATAATCGCCATAAATATAATATTCAAGATTAAAATGTTGGACATAAAAATATTAACCACTCTATGTAAAGTTAAATTTTTTTGTTAAGATAAGAATTACATCAAAATTTAACTATGATACAAAAAAGAAAAAAGAAAGTATTAGCATATTTAAAATAAAATAATTTTTTCTAAGGAGGTAGCTGTAATACTAATATAGCGGCATTGATGATGATGATGATGATGATGATGATGAGCATCAGTGGGTAGTGGCTAGGGTCATGCATGGCAGAAGGAGTAAAGAAGAAACATACATAATATTTGGCAGGTATATAAATATATTAGTGGATTTTTCTTTGACAGCTAGTGTGAAGGTATCTTTTTCAATGTGTTGTTGACAATAACATTCAACCACCTTGTCAATTAACGACATAAATGCCTCTCCCTTTATATGTGCTTTATTTTTGTTCCACACAGGAAATATAGGATTTAATTAATTAGCTTCTATTTGTCATTTTATTACCGCCAACCAAACAAAAATTAAAGTCACAAATTATATTGAAATCGGCTCCTCTATCTAATCATCCTTTCCCTTGGGAATTTTTTGTTGAATATATATATGCGTGCTGGGTTTGGTTGAGTAATTAGGAATAACAAGTTCTTCGTAACACATCTGTGTATATCCATGGGTATTATTCCACAGTTGCCTAGTGCAGGGTGAGGGTGAATACGAATTCTTGAGCAAATAAGGCGCGGTCAAATTTTGATGTATTCGCCTTTAATATATAAGTAATGTTTAATTTATATCAATTAATAGTCCATATATTCACATTAATTTAATAAAGTAATGTTATAGATTAGCATTTTTTTTCAACATATAGTCAATTAGTATAATTTTATAAATGAATGTAAAAAGAATCTAAATACACCAAAATAATGTATATTCTAACTAAATTTTCTGAAAGAAAAATAATAATAAAATGTCCAAGCTCTTGAATTTTTTCTGTATCTTATTTGTAATTTCTTATAACGTTGTAAATTTATTTTGTTAAAATTTAAGAATTAATTCACTTTCATACATTTTTTATCTTCTTATATTTTTATTTTTCTGTAAAGATACACTATTTCTGTACTATATATAATTATTTTTATGCTATCGTATATATTATACTCATGTGTTTTATAAATTTTTTTATATTGATGTTTATATTTTTCGTGTTGTAAATGAGATATATTGAGATATACAGTAGTATATATAGTATTACTGAAAATTTATTTAGTGAGTAGACAATTTTTTTGTAAGTAATTATTTGACATTTGTATATACAGCTCTTGTTTTTAAATCATATAAAACGAGAGCTAAATCCTCTTTGAATTGCCTCTCTATAAAGGATACTGTAGTAGGTGCCCATTCCCGATTACTTGTTATTAAATTAAACCATAGATGAGATCAGAAAACTTTAACGTGTATATATAGATGTTATATATCATGTTAAATATGCTTTTCAAGGTGGAATTTACATTGTTGTGGTTGTGTCATTTTGCTAATTAAGTGCCATGCACGCATGCTTTAATTAATTTCCATACGCCAGTAAAATTAAATCAGCACCAAATTAAACAACATATAAGCAAGCAGCATGCAATAAATATGTAACAACTAACAAGTGACGCCAACATCAACATGCACATCTCTCTACCCTATGAATAAAGCTACTACCAATAATTTTTTTTTTCACGATACTACCAATAATTAACTATGAAGCACAGACACATAGCTAGTTATCATATTTTTGTGACACATTTTTAGATATGACACCGTTGGATAATCATTGTATTAAAATAAAAAATATTTTAAATAATTTATATAATTAAAAAATAAATTAAAAATATGTTTTTAGCACTGAAGCAGGACTAAAGCCAGCTAATAAAGAAGAAAGCTATGCTAAAAGACATGGAAAACAGGAAAAGAAACATGGAAAACAGGAAAAGAAACACCTCTAAAATCATCGATTATCAAAGCATTAATAATATCATTAGGAACTTGAAAGAAAATACGAAGACCTAGAGATAGAGAATGTTCTTTTTTAACAAAGAGGATATAGCTTTTATCTAAAATTTATATTGCGAATCATTAGATGATACAATTAAATATATTTAATAAAAAATATTAAATTATCTAATCGTTTGCTATGTGATTTTTATGTTAAAATGTCTTCAGGTGAATATCCTGTTAATATTTGTTCTAAGTTGCAGAATTCATGAACGAAGAAGAGCGTAAAGAGAACTAAGGGACCAGAGAAAGAAGAAAGAACATGACTTAGCATAAAGTGAAAAGAGACTCATTTAGTATAGTAACAAAATTCCTATTATATATCTAACAAGTCAACTAAAAACTAAAACCTTCCTAACTAAGAACCAAATAATAATAATAAACTTTCATTTGCATACATCAACAGCCCCCTTAAGCTAGGTGTGTACAAATTGTACATTCCTATCATAGCACATAAGTCTTCAAAAGGCCTTGGAGTAAGAGACTTTGTGGCCTTGGAGTAAGAGACTTTGTGAGTACATCTGCTACTTGTTCTCTTTGCTACTTGTTCTCTTGATGGAATGGGCATTAACTTCAATGAACCATCTTGTATCTTTTCTTTTACCTTATGACAGTCTATCTCTATGTGTTTCATTCTTTCATGAAACACTGGATTTGTTGCTATATAGCGTGCTGACTGACTATCACAGAACAAGGTCATAGGCTTCTCTAATTTGATACAAAAGCTGTCCAGAATATAAGAGAGCCAAATTCCTTCACAAGTAGCTAATGCCATCGCTCTATACTCTGCTTCCGATGAGGAGCGCGCCACAGTTTGTTGCTTTTTGCTCTTCCATGATACTAAACTTTCCAAGAAAGAAACAGTAGCCCGAAACTGATCGTCGAGTACCTGGGCAAGTGCCCCAGTCTGCTCCTCTGCCTCTTCCTCTATTGCCACGACCATTGTTGTTTCCATCACCACGATTTGAAGTATTGACAGTGGAATTGAAATTTGGAGAAAAATTGCTATTAGATTTATTACTAGAATTGTTATTTACAACATTAACCAGGATCTTATCCTCATGTTGTTCTGAACCTTGTAGTTGTCTTTCTTGTTGCAGAAGTAGAGAGTAGATCGAATTAACATTGGTTAAGGGGGACATTAACATGATTTGAGACTTGACTGTGGTGTATTGATCATTTAGGCCTCTGAGGAGTCAAATAGCATATTTTTGCTCCCCGTATTCACGCACGATCTTCAATCCACATGAGCATGGTTGAACAAAGTTACAATGCGGAACTGGTTTAAACTCATCAAGCTCCTCCAAATTCCTTTGAGTTTGGTATAATATGCAGTGATTGAAAGATCACCTTACTTCAAGGCAAACATGTCTTCTTGAAGCTCTGCTATGCGAAAGAGGTCACCTTGGTAAAATCTATGTTTGAGATCATTCCAGAGCTCAGCAGCTACATTGCACCTTAATCCAGATTGCAAGATCTTAGCGCTCAGGGAAGAACGAAGCCAAGAAATTACCATAGTGTTACATATGTCCCAGACTTCAAAGTTCAGATATGTTCTTTCTGATTTTGGGAGACTTCCATCAATGAAGGCAGTTTATTCTTTGATTTAATGGATAGCGAAACAGATCTCGCCCAAGAATGATAATTTCGAGTTGTTAATGGAGTCTGAGTTAGGGTTAAACTAGGGCTTTCATTTGGATGCAAATAATAGGGACTTATAGGATCTTGAATGTGATTGAGTACTGTTCTTGCTGTTTGGGATTGCAACACTGCCAATTGATTCATCAATCTTGCTAGACTCTGCAGATCTGAGGCAGAAAAACTCTGATTTTGATTCTGTGAATTCACAGGATTCTCCACTTCTTCGTCTTGATCTGCCATTGATAGTTGTAGAAAGAAAAATGAAAAATTCGTAGCTTTTGATTTTGTGCATCAACTTGCAGCTTCGTCGCGCTTCAACAAATCGTGTTAATGTTTGTTATAAGCTGCAGAGTTCATGAACGAAGAGCATAAAAAGAACTAAGGGACGAGAGAAAGAAGAAAGAATATGATTTAGCATAAAGTGAAAAGAGACTCACTTAGTAAAATAACAAAATCCCTATTATATATCTAACAAGTCAATTAAAAACTAAAACCTTCCTAACTAAGAACCAAATAATAATAATAATAATAACAACAACAACAACAAACTCTCATTTGCATACATAACACATCCTCTTATCAGCGAAGGCATCTCTGCGACCCGATTATTTTCCATGTAAATGTGCACCACTCGAACAACCCAATTACAATCAAGAAGAGCTTTTATTTGCAAAAGTAGCATAGCACACTGGTGCGTCTGAAACTCGGGAGATTGTAAAAGCAAAATTGTTGTTCTCAAGTCCAACTCTAACACCACATTCTTGTAGCCATGATTATTCCAAGCTATCTAGTTGCAATCCATTAAAAGTTCTCCAAAGCTCTGAGACCACTACCTGACAGTGCCCCCTATATTGATGAAAAACCTACCTTAAAATCAAAGCACCATTTTCTAGCAATATCAGACCAAACTTTCATACTTATCTGATGGTTTTTCCTGTTAAAAACGAAAAATAATATTTGGTATTCATATTTAGATAGCAATAGGGAAATATAATTTGTCTATTTTAACTTTTGTTTGTATTAATAATTATTGCTAAAATAAATATATAATATTAAATAGAGTTTAGCTAACATCTATCCTAGAGCACATGATAAATTTATTATTATTCAAAAATTTTAAATATTTATATTTAATAAATATAAAATAAATATATTAAAAACTTAATAAATTTTTTATATTTAAAAAAAAAACTTTTTTAATTTATAATATTATCATGTGTCTTAGGACGTTAGCTAAACACTATTAAATATTATAAATATATAATTATAAATGTTATATATATAAAATTATAAATATTAAATTAAATAAAAAAAATTTAGATTATACTGCCTAACATTAATCTCAAAAACAGTTTGTACTTATTAATATTTATACGTTGTATTTTTATATCTTACAAAGTAATTAATATAGAATAATACTATATGTACATACATTTATGTATCCATATTAAAAAATAATTTTTATTTTTTGTGATGTAACTTAATTTTTCTATGTTGTATTTTATCATTTTTGTGCTCAAAATTTTTATGCTAAACTTCATTATTTCTGTACTTAACGCACGAATTTATTAAATGTAAAAATATATAAATAATAGACAATAGATTTATTCTTAACATTAATATATCTTATGTTTTTTTTTATAGACGATTAAAGACTAAAAGTACGAAAAAATGATAATCTTGTTGTATGATATCAATCTACAGAAAAATTTTAGATCTACCAGTATATCTTTAATTGTTGATCTTGATTTTTTATATATTACATAATTTTTTAATTAAAATTAACAGTTAAAAGGTTAACTATATACTGATATCTGAAACTTTTCCATCGATCTACTACTCAAGCTGTTTCTGAAACCTTTTTATTTTTTTTCTTTTTACTTTCTTTACAGACCTCCCCATAGCAAATAAAGCCTTTTATTGGGGATTAGCTAGGTGGACTAATCGCAATAGGCTATCAATCTATCAAAGGTCTCCCTTCAATACATCGGTCGTTCAACATCCTTTAATTTAATGATTCTGCTTTATAAATCGAGAATTCCATATGTATTTTAATTATTTAACCCATTTGATATTGAACTAGATAAAAAGATCTTTTTTATCAATTAAGGAACCATCCTTTATTACTTTGTTTGGAGTGGGTAACTGGGACATTATGCACGTGTTAGCAGTGCAGGCTGCTGAATCATCCAACATATACCAATACCATGCCTATATATATATATATATATATATATATATATATATATTAAAACTGAAGCTATAAAAAAAAAATAATAGAAAAGCAAGAAAAAAGGTTAGATAGCAAGAATATGAAATTCTTATTGATTTCTGAATATGAATAACTTATGAAATCATAGCCCTATTTATAGTAAAAGATTTACTATTACATGAAAAAGAATGAACGACTATGATTCATTTACTATGCAATATAATAACTTGATTTGGAATGGACGGTCATGATTTATTGGGTTACTTATGCAGCATAGTGCTGCATAGTGTCGGCAGCATAACACTCCCCCTTGGACGTCCATTATGGATATGCCTCATTAAAAACCTCGTCAAGAAAAACCATGTGGGACAAAAACCTGACTGAGGGAAAAAGAATACGATATCTTGTATGATGAGTACTGCTTCGTTAAAAACCTTGTCTGAAAAACCCTGTGGGATAAAAACCAGATCAAGGGAAAAAGAGTACAGTCTCCCCCTGTTGGTCACATCACTTAAGATCTCGCAATCGTCGCATTCCGATCTTGTATACCAACTTTTCAAATGTGGATGTAGGGAGTGCTTTTGTAAATAAGTCCGCCAGATTATCACTTGAGCGGATCTGTTGAACATCAATCGACCCTTGATTTTGAAGGTCATGAGTGAAGAAGAACTTGGGGAAATATGCTTTGTTTTATCACCTTTGATGTATCCACCTTTGAGCTGAGCGATGCATGCCGTATTGTCTTCATATAGTGTTGTCGGAGCTATCTTCACATCAGACAACCTGCATGATGATTGAATATATCCAATCAAATTTCTCAGCCAGAAGCATTCACGACTTGCTTCATATATTGCAAGTATTTCGGCATGATTTGAAGAAGTTGCAGCTATAGTCTGTTTCGTAGATCTCCAAGATATGGCCGTGTCACCAAATATAAACAAATACCCTGTTTGAGATCTACCTTTATGGGGATCAGATAGATATCCCGCTTTTGCATAACCCACCAGTTGTGGTTTGGATTCATATTTATAAAGTAACCCCATATCAACCGTTCCGCGAAGATACCTAAAGATTTGTTTAATTCCAGTCCAATGTCTTCTAGTTGGAGAGGAACTATATCCTGCTAATAAATTTACCGCGAATGATATGTTAGGTCGCGTATTGTTAGCAAGATACATCAATGCTCCAATAGCACTGAGATATGGTACTTCAGGACCAAGGACCTTTTCATTATCTTCTTTAAGTCGGAACGGATCCTTTTTCATATCTAATGATCTTACAATCATTGGGGTACTTACTGGATGTGATTCATTCATGTGAAATCTGTTGAGGATTTTCTCTGTGTAAGTCTTTTGATGAATAAATATTCCTTTTGTTATATGCTCGATCTGCAGGCCGAGACAAAATATGGTTTTTCCGAGATCTTTCATCTCAAACTCTTCTTTAAGAGCATCAACAACATTGGAGATCTCTTCAGGAGATCCAATGATATTTAGATCATCAACATACACAGCAATTATAATGAATTTATATCCAGATTTCTTTATGAAAACACATGGGCAAATGTCATTGTTTTTAAACCCCTTTTTTTTATCAAATACTCTGTAAGACAGTTATATCACATCCTTCCGGATTGCTTTAGACCATATAAAGATCTTTACAATTTAACAGAGTATAAACCTTGAGAATTCTCCTTGGATGTCTCAGATATCTTTAATCCTTCAGGGACTTTCATATAGATATCTCGATTTAATGATCCATATAGATAGGCCGTGACCACATCCATTAGATGCATATTTAGCTTATGATATGCACATAAGCCAACCAAATATCTCAAGGTAATTGCATCTACTACAGGAGAATATGTTTTCTCATAGTCTATGCCGGGTCTTTGTGAGAAACCTTGTGCTACAAGTCGAGCTTTATAGCGTACAACTTCATTATTCTCATTTCGCTTTCTCACAAATACCCATTTGTATCCAATAGGTTTTACACCTTCGGGTATTTGGACTACAGTTCCAAAGACTTCACGTTTTGCTAGTGAGTCTAACTCATTTTTCATGGCATCTTTCCACTTTGGCCAATCATCCCTCCGTCGACATTCTTCGACGGTTTTGGGTTCAAGATCCTCATGCATAACATTTAGCGCTATATTATATGCAAATATATTGTCGACAATTATTTCTTTTCGATTCAATCTTTCTCCCGTAAAGACATAGTTTATTGAGATCTCATCATTTTGACAATTTTCAGGTACCTGAATATCTTTTGATGTTTCAATTATGTCATGACTTTGAACAACTTCAGATGTCCCAACTATGTTTTTATTCTCTTCAACAGGAAGAGTATTTGCCTCTTTACCATCATTTGCCCTTCTTCTTTTACGGGAATTTTTGTCTTTTGAACCAACTGGTCTACCACGTGTTTTAGATGTGTTTGCATTATTGACCGTCTGTCCAACAGGGACATCTATTTGTATTGGGGCATTTTCAGCTGGAATATAGGATTTGGTTATCCTTTTTGTATCGGAAAATGCATCAGGCAATTCATTTGCAATTTTCTGCAAATGTATAATCTTTTGAACTTCCAGTTCACATTGCCTTGATCGAGGATCCAAATGTATCAATGATGATGCATTCCAATTTAGCCCTTTTACCAGCTGTTTATTCTTTCCCCCTAATGTTGGAAACATTGTCTCATTAAAGTGACAATCTGAAAATCGAGCTTTAAATACATCTCCTGTTTGTATCTCTAG
>JASCZI010000243.1:44166-67000 GCA_036250425.1 Stylosanthes scabra
TAGTTTTGTTCCTTCAGGAAACAAAATAATAGCTCTTCCGTAGCCTTCAATCACATTGCCTGACCCAATAATGGTATTAACACATTCTTCCTTTGATATGAGATAAGTAAAATAAATTTTACTTTTGAGAATGGTATGCGAACTTTCACTATCCGCATGGCAAATGTCGTCATTTTATGTTCTTGCCATTTATTTTCACAGATAAAATCACAATAAGATAAATACAATTTATGACAAACTCAATTTCTATTTTAAATTATCTTTCTTTCAATTGTAATGCTTTCACTTTGATAATTAATTATTTCACAGTATGAATTTGTGATATATATGTAAAACATTATAGACAAGAACAAAGAAGAAGGACGAGAAGATATGTCTCTTGATTTCGAGTAATTTACCAGTTTTAATTATATTTATACTTTTAGTCCAAAACCTTTATTTAATTATATTTTAATCTCTAGACTTTTTAAAGTTTTCATCTTTCCCTTAAGAGCATGTAGAGTACTACATTCGAAAAACATGGGTATTATATAAATATTTTCTTGGACTCAAATATATTACATATTTATTTCAAATACAAAATACAATACATACATTATTTGATAGAATTAAAACTTAAGCATATAAAAGCTAACATACAAAGTTTTTAAACATTTCCATCATTAATTAAATGACCTATATTTCCTTCAGGGTCATCAAAGAAATCTGATACATCATAATGAGTTGTGGTTTGAGCATCTTTTGAGGCAAAATTAGTTTCTATCTTTTTCTCATTCTTTTGCAAAGATGCTTGGTAAAGTTTAACCAAATGTTTTGGCGTACGACAAGTACGTGCCCAATGATTTTTACCACCACAACGATGACATCTGTTTTCAATTTGCTTACCATGCCCATTATTCTTCTTTTTATTACCCCACCTCTTGTGGGATTTTTTCTTATTGAAAAATATTCTCTTTTTTCCTTTATCATATTTGTTACTGAAATTAGGACCTTTACCATTTTTGGGATTATAAATACTCACATTCACTTCAGGGAATGGAGCAGAGCCGCAAGGGCGAGCTTCATGATTCTTCATGAGCAATTCGTTATTTTGTTCTGCCACAAGAAGGCATGAAATTAACTCAGAATATTTTGTAAATCCCTTTTCTCGATATTGCTGCTGCAGGAGCATATTCGAGGCATGAAATGTCGAGAATGTTTTTTCCAACATATCATTTTCAGTAACATTTTCCCCACATAATTTCAGTTGTGAGGTTATTCTAAACATTGCGGAATTATCTTCAGAAATGGATTTAAAATCCTGTAACCGCAAGTGTAACCATTCATATCGGGCATTTGGGAGAATCACCGAGTTTTGGTGATAGTACCTTTCCTCAAGGTTTCTCCATAGATCTGCAGGATCTTTTAAGGTAAGGTATTCACTTTTCAACCCTTCGTCTAGATGACGTCGAAGGAAGATCATCGCCGTAGCGCGATCTCTTAGTGATGCATCATTATTTGCTTTTATAGTATCACCAAGGTCCTTTGAATCAAGATGGATTTCGGCATCGACAATCCATGATAAATAATTTTTACCTGAAATGTGAAGTGGTACAAATTCTAATCGGGAAAGATTTGACATAATGAAATTTAGTACCTTATGTCTTCAAAGTAAATCGATAAAAGCTTCTTGCTTCAAAGCAAATTGATCAGAGCTTCGTGCTGATAACGTGTTATAAAACTGAAGCTATAAAAGAGAAAATAATAAAAAAGCAAGAGAGAGAGCTAGATAGTAAGAATATGAAATTCTTATTGATTTCTGAATATGAAAAACTTATGAAATCATAGCCCTATTTATAGTAAAAGATTTACTATTACATGAAAAGGAATGAACAGCTATGATTCATTTACTATGCAACATAGTAACTTGATTTGGAATGGACGGCCATGATTTATTGGGTTACTATGCAGCATAATGCTGCATAGTGCCGGCGGCAGCCGACACCAATAACTCATAACAATATATATATAATCCACACCCTTTTTGGTTACTTTTTTCACCCTTTAAAGATTAAAGGAAGGAGATCAATATGCCTTTCAAGTTTTGATTTAGTAAGTCTTCTGTTATTAATGATTACTTATTGCTAATGCTATTGCACAATATATGATTGATTGTAGTGGTGGTCTAAAAGAGTTATATATAAAGCTCAAGGGATCGAATTTTATTTAGATTGGTTATCAATTTTGGTAAGTACATATACTTTACTAATGTACGTATTTGTTTTTTTTTTTTTTTACATTGATCAATAAAAATATACTAATTGATTAATAAGTACTGATAAAAAAAAATAATAAACTATTTGTACACCAAATATGATCAGTTTAATTCATTGCCAATATGAAAACATCAAGTAATATTTTCATCGAGTATATTGTTGCAAATCATGGGGTTTTTCAATGTTGATTCTGGATTTGTTAGCGTTTAATTTTTTAGTTTATTAGTGTTTAGTTTGGATTTAGTTGAGTTTGATTAATAACACAAATCATATGTTTTGATAGGAGATTAGCTGAATTTGGATAAATTATGAGTTCGATGAGACATGGTAGGTTTCGTAAATATATCACTTTAGGATATCTTAATTTTTTTTTAAATTTAATTTGTGTTTATTAAATTGAGGATTTAGTTGGCTTATGGTTGTTGGGGTGTGTCTATCAGAAGGTTTTTGTTAGAATTTAATTTGTGGGTTTCAAACTTTCAGTGTTTGATCGATTGTTTTGTTAGGTTTAATCAATAATGTAAATCATGAGTTTTTTTTTTTTAGATAATTGTATTTCTTCAAATGTGAGAGATACAGAGTTTAAATGAGAGACAGAGAAAAAAAAATTGGGAATCTCCCAAATATGAACCAAAGTCAATAAATAGAAAAATACTAAGAAGAAGAAGAATTAATAACTTGTCAAGGAGAAAGAGAATTTGCAGTGGCGTGCATTTCCGCATGAGTATTCTTGAAGGTCAATTTGACTATGAGTGAGGAAGATGATTTTAGGTTTCAAAGATTCTAAGATTTCGAGTTTTCCATAAGCACCAACTGAGATAATAAACAGAGGAAATTCTTTCTATGTAAGCGCAATTCCCCTAGATAAATCATTAGGATCAATAAAAGTGAAACTATTATAGTCACAAGTTCTGAATTTCTACTCAACAACACGAGTTTGTTTTTTAGTTTCATATAGTAAAACCAACTCTGGGGAGTGGAATTGACACATCCCTTCGAGGTTGTGGTTTGTCAGGGTCTTCTCAAATCCCGACAGTTCCACGAGAGGAGTTTTATGGAGCTTGGGATGCCATTAAATGGCTAGAACCCTCCACCATCTCAAATTCCATCTCAAGAAAAGAAGATTGAAAAGAAAGAGAGAAAATATTGACCATGATGCCATAGGAACTCCGATAAGGAGAAATCATAGCAGAACACATAAACCCTAGCTATTATGATATTTTTGGACAAACCCTAACAGAACACAGAAACTCTAGTAGAACACTTATCCAATACTTGTTAGAATGAAACTAATGAGCTATTGTAAATCATGAGTTTGATGGTAGGTTTTTGGGATTTGATTTGTAAATTTATTAGCGTTTCAATTACTGAGTTTATTAGATTTTAATAGAAGGTTTAGTGGTGGATGGTATGATTAGAAAGGTTTGTAAAGGGGTCTTTAGAATTTGATATGTGAATTTTTTTTTTTTTGTCTATTTGAATGTGGATTTATTATTGCTTAATTGGAGATTTTGTTGGGTTTTATCAATACAAATTATGGGACTGATAGTAAGTTTTGGAAGTTTCGTTTGTGATGAGTTTCTTAGTATTTGAATTTTTATAAGTTTTAAGATTTTGATTTTTCAGTTAAAGAAAATTTGGTTTTTAATTTTAAAATTTTGAAATTAGATTTGATTTCTTTTTGAAGAGAGTTTTGTAGAATGCATATGGTTATAGTATAAATCAAATATAAATTTATTTTCTGGTGAATACTATTCCGATGAATCCTATATATTTTTATATGGGTGTCAAATTGGTATTAGTTAAAAAGGTATGTTACATGTAGCATATATAAAAAAGAAATATTGTTGATCATATAATACTGCCCAATTCAAAACTTTCTTAAGAGAACTGAATGTCGCAAAAGTCATCATTTCAATTCGTACTCATCATAGAAGATATATTAACTTTTGGAAAAACAACCATATCTACCCATTAAAGTTGTGAACGCCGACAAAACTACCCATAAAATAATAAAACTAATTTTATACCCATGAAAGATGAGTATCTCTCGACAAAAATATCCAAACGCTAAATTTTAGTTGATTCCATTAAAAAATAATCCAAAATCCCCAAATTACCTCGTCTTCCCAGCACCACCTTACCCTCATTGTTCTCCAATAACCCAATTCACCGTTATCATAATCATTATTATTATCTTCAACTTCAATCCTTCCCACCTCATCACCACTCCTCTTTAACGCCACCACCACTGCAACCCCCTGTAAACCATGTTACAATATGTGTAAAGATTTCTATTTAGGTTTTGATGAATGACAACCATCGAAGGATTTGAGGATTCATTTTGAAAGCAAAAACATACAAGCTAAGAAAATGAAGTCCGCAACATTGAAGACAGTTTAGTATCTTAGAACTTAGGTAATTATCTTGTTAAGAGCCAAAGTTTATTATTCCTCTCACACATACACAAGAAAATGTTTTTAAAGAAATGTTTTATGAAATTTATAGTCGTAAAAGTTTTATAACTTGTTTTATAACTAAGTTGGTTTAAGGCTTAGTACATGCTGTCAATCTTGACATCTTTGCACTAAAGTGATGATAACTTGAGCTACAGAGGTCCAAACAATGCAATTCTTATTTCATTAAAAAGCTAACATTCAGATATTCAGATTGATATGCATATATCTATACTTGACATTCAGTTTGCACCGTGAAAATACAGCGGAAATCGATAGCCAAAAATTTAAAATTCTCATAACGGCTAGTTTGACTTTTTGGCTCAAGCATCAATATTTCCCAACGTTTCAATTATTTGGGATGTCTATAAATACATGTTTTGGAGCTCATTTACATACACAACACTTGCTCTAAACTTTCTTATTTATATACATTTATTTCAAACTGTTTTTATACACTAATTTGAGTTACCAAAAAATCTATTTGATTTCATTTGTAAGATAAGAGATTGGTTCTCTTATTGTTGACTCGAGAGATAAACACTTTAGTCGATTAGATAAACGCTCAAAGGAAATTCTTGAAGTTGGGATTACTTCGAGTGGAGTGGTTTGTCGTGAGATATCGTGAGGTGTTAAAATCAAAGGCTCAAGTTTGTAAACGGTTTATAAAGCACCTTGAAGCTTGGTGATAGTTAAACTTCTCGATTGCGATTGAGAAATAGTGGACGTAGGCAAAGGTTGTGCCGAACCACTATATGTTGTTGTGTTTCAATCTCTAAAGTCTACTCTTTTACATTTCCGTTATTTATTTTCAACAAGTGTTTAGAAAGTAAAAGATCCTTGTAAGTACTTAAATCCTTGGAAAAATACTAGTACAAACATTTGAGTTATTTAAAATTCAAGTTATTTATTTTTAACAAGTGTTTTGGAAAGTAAAAGATCCTTGTAGGTACTTAAGAATTGACTTAAACCCTTGGAAAAATACTAGTACGAACATTTGAGTTATTTAAATTCAAAGCAATTTACATTTCCCCGAAAAATATTCATTGTTGTTTAGATACTCAATTCATCCCCCTTTTGAGTATTCGTGCTTAGTGACTAACAGGTGATATCAAGCTTCACTTTTTTAATAGACTTAACAGTTAAAGAGAAACAATCATAGCAAGCACAAGCTTCAACGACAACAACAACAAAAGACTTTCAACAACACCTCCACCACTTTTCAATGGAACTAACTATTCTTGTTGGAAAAATAAAATGAAGATATGGATAACTGCACAAGATATAAGAATTTGGAAAGTGATCGAAAATGACAATCATATTCCAATGAAGAAATCTGAAACCAAGGTTGGAGAAGTAACTACCAAAAGTGAAACGCCAAAACTCGAAAGCGAGTTTGTTAATGAAGATTGGAAGAAGATGTCGCTAAATTTCAAGGCAATTAACTTCATTCATTGCGCACTCAATGAAAATAATTATATGAAGATCACAATTTGTGAAACCGCGAAGTAAATATATGACAACCTAAAAATACTTACGAAGGAACAACTCATATGAAACAATAAAAAATAAATAGATAGATTCATGAATATGAGACGTTCAAAATGAAAGATGAAGAAAAGATTGAAGATACTCTTAAAAGAGTTTCAAAAATCTTCAATAGCTTAAATATGCTTGGAAGAAAATTTTCCGAACAAGATATTGTAAGCAAAGTACTTCGAAGCTTAACTCTAAAGTGGAACGCCAAGGTGGGCGCCATTGAAGAAGGAAGAAATTATGATCAACTAACATTTGATCAACTTAGAGAAAATCTCTTAACATACGAGATGACCATCCTTGAATCACAAGGAGGAGAAAGTAAGAAGAAAAGCCTTGCAGTCAAGCATCATCTCATGAAGAAGAAAGTGATGACGAAGAAGAAGATTAAGAGTTCGCACTTGTTATGAAGAAATTTAAAAAATTTGCAAAGAAGAAGAACTTCACCATCAAGAACAAGAACAATCCTCCAAAATGTTTTGAATATGGAAAAATTGGACATATCAAACCAAATAATTGTCCAAAATTACAAAAAAGAGAAAAAGACAAGAAGTACATGAAGAAGCAAAAGGCGTACATTTTATGGGAAAATGAAGACGACTCTTCCACCGACTCCGATGATGATGACATTGCAAGCATATGCTTAGTGGCCAATGTTGAAAAGGTAAGCTTTGGAGCAAAGAAGCCAAGATGGTTTGTTGATAGTGGATGCTCCAAGCACATGGCGGGTGATGAAAAATCACTTACCAACTATCAACCTATAGATGGACGAAATGTAATCTATAGAGACAATTCAAAAGGCAAAGTCATAGGCATCGGAATGTTGGTAAGGATAATGCATCATCATTAGAAAATGTGATACTTGTCAAAGGTCTCAAAAATAATTTGATGATTGTTAGCCAATTATGTGACAAAGAAAATTTAGTCACTTTTGATTCAAAAAGTTGTGTTGTAAAAAGGCAAGACACAAATCAAATTGTAATGATTGGACACCGTTTTGACAATATCTACATGATAAGTTTAGATGAAGTTTTTTCAAATGATGAGAAATGTCTTGTAAGCAAACAAGATGAGACTTGGTTATGGCATCGTAGAGTAGCTCACACTAACATGGATCACCTTGGTCTCTAAAGAGCTAGTAATTGGTTTACCAAAGCTACGTTTTGAAAAAGACGTTCTTTGTGAGTCATGTCAAAAGGATAAACAAGTAAATGCCTTTTATAAATCGAAAAACGTTGTTTCAACTACAAAGTCATTACAACTTTTGCACATGGATTTATTTGGTCCTTCTAGAACAAGAAGCTTTGGTGGCAACTACTATACTTTAGTTATCGTTGATGATTACTCTCAATATACATGGAACTTGTTTCTAGCTAACAAGAATGATACATTTCGAGCATTCAAACGACTTGCCAAAGTGATACAAAATGAAAAGAATTCAAACATTTCATCTACAAGAAGTGATCATGGTGGTGAGTTTGAAAATGATCTTTTTGAAAAGTTTTGTGAAGAAAATGGCATTGAACATAATTTCTCGTCTCCGAGAACACCACAACAAAATGGTGTTGTCGAAAGGAAAAGTCGTCATTTAGAAGAAATGGCGAAAACTATGCTCAATGCGGCTAATATTCCTAAGTACTTTTGGGCGGATGCGGTTTTTACCGCGTGTTATGTTATGAATAGGATTATCATTCGACCTATTTTTAAGAAAATTTCGTATGAATTATACAAGGGAAGAAAGTCAAATATATCACACCTACACGTCTTTGGTTGTAAATGTTTTATTCTTAACAATGAGAAAGATAATCTAGGCAAATTTGATACTAAGGCCGATGAAGGAATCTTCCTAGGTCATTCATTGACTAGTAAAGCATATAGAGTTTATAATAAACGTACAATGACTATGGAAGAATCTATACATGTTGCATTTGATGAATCTAACCCTCCTTCTCTGAGAAATGATGTTTTTGATGATGATTTTGTGGAAAGTTTTGATTCACTAAAATTGGATAGTGAAGAAAAAGAAAAGGAAAAAAAAAAGCTTCTACAAAAGAAACAAAAGATAATGAAGAAGTTCAAGTCATTGAATCAACGACACAAGAGCTAACAAATGAGCTTCCAAAAGGAATGGTGTACAACAAAGGATCAACATCTTGACAACGTCATTGGTAATGTTTCTAAAGGGGTAACAACTAGATCCTCGTATAGAAGTGCATTTGCATACACCGCTTTTGTCTCTCAATTTGAACCATCTTCTATTGAATTCGCAATTGATGATGAACATTGGACTATGACAGTGCAAGAGGAGATTAACCAATTCAAACGTAATGATATTTGGGAATTGGTGCCTAGGCCAAATAATCACACAATTATTGGAATAAAATGGATTTTTAAAAACAAAATGAAAATGTTACAAAGCTCGTGGACACTCTCAATTTGGAAGAGTCTACGAACAAGGTTCAAGGGATCATTCATTCATTCAATGCTTGCTGATAAGGTTTTGGTCCCTTTTGTTCTGTGTCCTATGGCATATAATGAGGTTGTCTTGTTTTATTTGTGGTATTTCATTATTTTTTTTATATAATTTGGTGTTCCAAATTTGTCTTCAGGCATTCAAGGGAAGTAGCAGGAGCAGGTGGTACTGGCTATGTGGCAAGCAGTAGCTATGTGGCAAGCAGGTATTCCAAATTGTTCTAGGATATTCACAAACAATGTACCATCAGATAAATTTTTTTAGGATATTTAAAAAATATTGTATGGTATTATTATGTATTTTTTTATTTTATAATATTTGATTAAGATCATATTACTAAATATTAGATTTTACAAAAAAGAATATTATTAGAATATATAATTTTTTTTAATAAGAGTGAGAGAACATGCATCGCTTTTGAAGGGATGCCTTAGCTGAAAAAAGCGTCCCCTATTCCTGTAAGCATGAGTGATGAAAAGTGTCTCCTATTCTATTAAGGAGAATCGCTTCAGAAGCGATGCCTATTCTCCTCCCCAAAAGCGCACCCTTAACTGCAAAAAGCGTCCCCTTTGAGAATAGACAACGTTAGAATAGGAATCACCCAGAAAAGCGACTCCTTAGCCAAATAAGCATTGCCTTTGTCTAAGGCATTATTTTTCAGACTTTTGGCATCACTTTTCAAGGATAGCCTTAGGTGTGCAATTCTTGTAGTGAATTGTAAGAAACAAAGCTAGATTGGTAGCTAAAGGTTATAATCAAGAGGAAGACATTGATTATGACGAAACATATGCACCAGTAGCTAGATTAGAAGCAATTTGAATGTTACTTGCATCAAAAAATTTACTTGTTGTCGTCACGGTTGTAATTCAATTCAAGGTCAAGAAGTAGGGAGCCAAGTTTCCATCTATAAATGATTAGTGTTTTTCATTAGTGAATGGGAAGATCAGAAAATTTGTTTGAGATTTTTGTTCTAATTGATAAATATGTGATAAACTAGCCTTAATTAAGTAGAATTTGTACAATTCCATCCCACTTTGTGCCTTGATGTGTTTGCTAGCATATTTCAGGACTTTAGGGATTGAAAAATACTTGGAAAAGGCTAAGAAAAGCATTGGAAGCAAGGATTCATGAAGAGGAAGCTGTCCAGACTAAGTTGCGTACGCAGCTCTATATGTGCATACGCAACTTCACACATAATGCAAATTAATAAAGGGCAAATTTGGAATTTCGGATTTGAGGGCCAATGCCTTGCCTCTTTGAAGCCCAATTCAGCCTATATAGGGAGAGAACAGCTGAAGCACAAGGCATACTCACACATTAGGATCAATTGTAGTTTTAGAAAATAGTTTAGAGAGTTTTTGGGAGTGTTCTTCATACCTCTCATTTTCTCTCTTAGGTTCTTTAATTTCCCCTTCTATTTTCAGCCATTACTAGCCAAACTCTTAGTTAATTGTAGTGTTTAATTGTTTTTCAATTGCTACTCTTACTTTATTAATGCAATCTCTACTTGTTTCTTTCATCTCTTTCTCTATTTCTCATTTCTAGCTTTCATGTTCTTGAGTTCTTATTTTCTTGTTGCTGAAATTTATTTTCTTGTTATGATCTATTGCTATTTTCTTTTTCCTTTAGTGATAATTGTTGATTCTCTTGCCTATTTACTTCATTGATCATCTTTATTTGCTTTTTCTCTTACTAATTACCATGTTTACTTATTATGCCCACCAAGTGTTTGATATTTTGTTTCTTATAATTATGGAGTAGTGTTCTTGTGTCTTGGTCATGAGTTGAAGTGTGGATGATCTTAGCCACTAATCCCTAAGGATAAGAATGGGTTAAGGCCTGGAATTAAAACTGTTCTGATGACGCTATGACAATGGCAATAACGGGAGAACCTTAAATGAGACAGACTCAGTTAGGTGCACAAATCACCATGGTGAGTTCTTCCCAGTGACGCGGGATTTACTCGAGTTCTGTTGAGACCTTGGTTCTACGTTATTGTGTACGCATAGGACGTTCAGAACGGGGTTAGTTCCCCCCATTCGACCGTTTGACAGAATGGGTTTTGTGCTTTACGTGACAACCATTCATAATTGGGATTAGTGGTGATCATTGGGACACATTATACTTCAACCCAAGACCAAGCACCCTTTATTATCATTAGTTCTTGCTATTTCTTATTTTTGTTCTTGTTACCGATACTCAACCATTGCAACCCCGATATTTTCACAATCATTCGCGAGCCATAATATTTCAATTCCTAGGGAAAACGACCCGAGTCCCGTACTCGGTATTTTTAAATTTGGTTGCAAGCTTTTGTGACACTCTTTGTTAACTAGAACGTTCTTAGCTCGCATTCATAACCTATTTGGGTTCCCCTACAACGATTCCTTCTTGTTTTCAAAAGAAAGGGAACTCCGAATTAAACTTGTTTGTGACGCCTAGAACGGCTCTGTCACCGACAGCAGCGAAAAGAATCATCAATGATGGCAACAGCAATGAACTCCGACTGCTTGTGTCTTATTTCTCTCAACGTCGCCGCCTTATTCTTTCCATCAAAAATATTCAACCAAATACACCATTAAAACAACTGCACAATCTGGAAACACTCATCTTGATGTATTGTCACCAAGAAGGAATGGCCATCATCAGCCAATCACAAACATTGACATCCAAAAGCACTAAAGCTACCATCAGGACCAGTCTAGTGTTCTTTCGGCCAAAGATAACTAAATTATGAATTTAACTCCTATAATATTTCAGACATTACAATATCGAATAAACCTATTCATAAAATTCCATAAGATTTGGCGATTTTACTATTCAAATAGGTTAGAACTTCGCAATTTTCTCTCTTGTACATTATAAGAATGGTAGCTTAAATAAATTGATCAAATGAATAATCTTACTCTCGCTGAATTATTCAAATTCGATTAAACAACACAGCCAAGGTCACCAGCAAGATACACAAAACCACAACCCTAAAAACAGAATAAATTAAGAAAAGGGAAAAATTAAAGGAGAAAAGTGAAAGATACGTACTTGTGGTTCTGGATAACGGTGGAGGTGAACTTAGTGAGGAGGATAACAGAAGTTGTTTGCAAGATGCTGGAAAAGAGCAAGTGGTTCTTCTGGGTAGCAAGTATGGATTGCTGGTAGTGATGAGAGCCGTCGGAGAGCACCAAGCGGTACTGTACTGATGCGACGACAAAAAAGCTTCACATCCATCACTTGTAGATCTGGCCTCAGATTCTCAATGGAACTGAAATTGTTCTCGCAAATTGTGGTTATCGCCGACTGGGTCTGTTGAATAGCCATTAGATCGATGACTCAGAAGTTAGAAATCAGATACCAGAGAGGAAGAGAGGGAACCCGAAATTTTGATCACTCCTTGGAAAAGTTAGATTTATGCACGGCAAAGGAACGAACTGCTCTCTGGTCACATCTTCATTTATTTTCTCTGAGTTCATTCACGGCTAGGGTTTCTCATCTATGGAGGATGAAGGAATTTTAATACATACATTAGTTAGGAAATTGAAAAGGAAAAAGAGTAGATCTGGTTAGGAGGGTGAGAGATTTTGAAATAAATTTTTTTTCGTGGATCTATTGATTTTGAATTTGATAAGAGTGAAAACTATTTTCAAATTTGAAATGAGAGGACAAATTCTATCTTGTTATAGAAGATAGATAAATGAAGTATAATGACATTTATAATCATGTTGCTTTAAAACTTGTAACTTTTTATTTATTATCCTCCAATCATATGGTACCACTTGTTAAGTTATGATGAAAGAACAATTTTCTCTTCAATAATTAACTATTTACTTGTTTCCATCATTATATTTTAATAGAGAGATAGTTTGATTATTCATGTTTGAATTTTTATATCTTTATACCATATAAAATACGATGACTGAAAATGATGGCTAATTTTAGTGTACATTTAGCATAAATCATTAATTAATTGAGGTAGCTGGTCTTTGGGTGCTGAATTTCCATTTGTAAGTGGGGTGGATCCGAGTTGATGACGAATGATTGAAGGGCTCACGGGCAAAGCTAAGTTATTAAGAAAATATAAGAATAGAAGACAAAAGAAAACTCCTCTTTACGTTATACGTGATTATTTCTTAATTAAATCCATAAGAAATCCTCATCAGTGCTATTATGATATATTATTTGATTTGATAATGAGTTGTTTACAGTAAGACCTTTGTTTCCATGAAAATTATATTTATATATACAGTTTGCACCACTACTTTGTTAATTCCAATTTCTCAACTCTTCTTTACTGGTGCATACTGCATAGTTGAGTGCCTTTTTTTTTTTTTCTCAATTCTGTAATCATAAACAGTCCCCGGAGCAAGTTAAAATAATGTACTAAAGCCAATCTCTAAGTGTTAAATAACTGGTTTAAGTGGTTTGTTAGTTTCCTTAAGAGATTAAATTTACTCCTATACATGAACAAATTAAAGTCTAAAATGACGTTAAAGCAATGCCAAAAGAAAAGATATGCAGATATCTTAATGCCTCAGAGGTATGAAGGGTTGCTGTTAATTTGTTAAGAAGACCAAAACCATTAACAGTTAGCATCCTCCAATTGTTTTCTAATTTCTAGTTACTGCATAGCCCACTGTATTGCTCACTCTATATTGCACTCGCACAGTCGCACATGTTATTGTAAGATGAATGAAGGGTCAAAGTTCGAATATTAAAGGGATTGAACAATCCTAGTAGGATTATTTTTATGAGCAGTTCATATAATTGGTCATCAAAAGCAGAAACTTGTATTTTCCATGTCACCTAACAATTTGGCATTGTTATGGCATGTACAAGTGCACGTGAACTATGTATACATAAACACTCATTGTTTCAGAGTCAGTAGAGGCCAAAACTCTCAACTAAAATAAAAAATTAAAAAAAAAAAAAAGAAAGAGGAGGCCGACAAAGTGGTCAATGAAGAACCAAGGGTGTGAGGTTGAGGCAATAGGGATCAAGCACAAGATTTGTACAGGGGCAATAGAGCAAACTTTCAAGATCTTCAGAAAACCTCCACAACTGAATAATGAAGAAGATGGTGAGGCACCAGAACCAGAAGAGGAAGCAAGAACTGATGATCAAAGATCAATGTGCAACAGAGTTAGGCGCATTCTATGGGATGTGAACTGCGTGGCGAAGCCCTCGGAAGTTCTGGCAGTTGTTGGTCCAAGTGGGGCTGGAAAATCATCCCTTCTTGAGATTCTGGCTGGCAAAGTTCGTCCAACAAAAGGGTCTATCTTGTTGAACCAGAAACCTGTAGATAAAGCTCAGTTCAGGAAGATTTCAGGGTATGTAACACAAAAGGATATCTTATTTCCATTACTTACGGTTGAAGAAACATTGATGTTTAGTGCAAAGTTGAGGCTAAATCTTCCCAAGCAACAAGTATGCTCCAGGGTGAAGTCACTGATTGAGGAACTTGGTCTTGGCCATGTTGCTAGGACTAGAGTCGGAGATGAAAGGGTTCGTGGAATATCCGGTGGTGAGAAGCGCCGAGTTTCAATTGCCATAGAAGTAGTACATGATCCAAAAGTGCTGATTCTTGATGAACCAACTTCAGGCCTTGACAGTACTAGTGCAATGCAGATAATTGGTATGCTTAAAGTCATGTCCGAATCCAGGGGACGAACTATAATCCTCAGTATCCATCAACCTGGGTTCAGAATAGTGAAGATGTTCAATTCAATATTGTTGTTAGCCAATGGCTCTGTGTTGCACCATGGCACTGTGGATTTGCTAGGTGTGAATCTAAGGTTAATGGGTTTAGAGCTTCCTCTTCATGTTAATGTAGTTGAGTTTTCCATTGAGTCCATTGAGACCATTCAGCAGCAACAAAGATGTGAAGAAGATCGGCAACAAGTGCCACGAAGATTGCGAGGAACTGCGCCACGGAAGAAGGGCAATGACCGAGGTGAGAGCAGAAGTGGAAGGTTTACTCTGCAGCAGCTCTTTCAACAACAATCCAAGGTAACTGATGTTGGAATGATCAATGAGGAAATGGATTTCACTTGTGAGTTTGCTAATTCTAGATTGAGAGAAACTATGATTCTCACTCATAGGTTTGCCAAAATCATCTTCCGAACGAAGGAGCTCTTCGGGTGTAGGACAATTCAGATGCTGATTTCTGGGCTGGTTTTAGGTTCTGTCTTTTGTCATCTCAAGGATGGTCTAGAAGGAGCACAAGAAAGGGTTGGTCTATTTGCTTTCATATTAACATTTTTGTTATCATGCACCACGGAAGCTCTACCAATTTTTCTGCAAGAAAGGGAGATTCTAATGAGGGAAACCTCTAGCGGAAGCTACAGAGTATCATCCTATGCCATTGCCAATGCCTTAGTTTTCTTGCCATTTCTACTCATTCTTGCCATTTTATTCACAATACCTTTATACTTGCTCGTTGGCCTAAACAGGAACTTCGCGGCATTCTTGAACTTCTTGTTGATAATTTGGCTAATTCTTTACACGGCGAATTCCGTGGTGGTTTGTTTCAGTGCTCTGGTGCCAAACTTCATTGTTGGGAATGCAGTGATTTCTGGTGTCATTGGTTCATTCTTCTTGTTCTCTGGTTACTTCATATCAAAAAATGAGATTCCTAAGTACTGGATTTTCATGCATTATGTGTCTCTATACAAGTATCCATTTGAAGGCTTTCTAATAAATGAGTTCTCCAACTCAAAGAAGTGCTTGGAGTACATGTTTGGGGCATGTTTGGTAAGAGGGGAAGATGTGCTTAAAGAAAAAGGGTATGGTGGGGAAAATAGTAGATGGAAGAATCTTGGGATGATAGTGTGCTTTATTTTGATCTACAGGTTATTTTCTTATGTATTTCTTAGATATAGATGCTCGAAGAGCATCTTCTTCTAAAATTATGGTTGACTAGTTCACATTGTCTCTTGTTCACATGACTTGGATTTTTCTTAAAACAGCTGTCTGTAAAATATGTGCATACGTCTAGTCAGTGCCAAAGAATAACATGACATGATGTGGGTTTATATTTTCAATGATTACTTAATTAATTCAAACTCCTTTCTCTCTCTTCATCTAGATTCCTTCTTCCCTGGAAATTTCTTCTATAAAATACAAATTGTGCAATTTTCTGAAGTGAAGGATGCCAGAAAGCATTTGTCATAAGAAATTTCGTATTCTATCCAAGGGCAACCTCTACTGGCATTTCCATTTCACAATGCAAGTTCAGTTCAGGATCACTTTCTTCCTCACACGTCTCTTCTTCATCAACTTCTGGCACGTAGCCAGCTTGCTTCATCTGTTCTGTAAGAATTTTCAGAACTAAATAGATGTCCTTCCTTCGATGGTGCCGTTTATCTTTCACCATGAAAACATTCATGCGACTCTGGATTTCGATCCAACTGCAACCAGGTTGCTTAATCACTCCCCGTTGCCTCATCTGTTTCCTGATCCTCCCCACATCTTTCCATCTACCAAGTTCAGCATACATATTTGAAAGTAAAACATAAGGTCCAGAGTTCAAGGGATCGATCTCTATGAGCTTTTCCGCCACATATTTTCCTAAAGAAATGTTTCGATGAACCTTGCAAGCCCCAAGTAACGATCCCCAGACAATAGAATCAGGATGCATTGGCATTTCTTCTATCAATTTTATCGCATCATCAAGGCAACCAGCCCGACCGAGCAAATCAACCATGCATGTATAATGGTCCTTCAATGGTGCTAAACCAAGCTCAATCCTCATTGAATGGAAGTAATGACGTCCTTCATCGACAAGTCCTGCATGGCTACAAGCAGATAGAACCCCAATCATAGTTACATGATCTGGTCTTTCTCCTGATACCAGCATTTTCTTGAAAATTTCAAGGGCCTCTATACCATAGCCATTTTGTGCATATCCGACTATCATCGCGTTCCATGAAACATTATCCCTTTCCATCATATGTTCAAAAACTAGGCATCCTTCTTCAACCAATCCACATTTCATGTACATGTCGATGAGAGAATTCCCAACAAAAATATCAGATTCATCTCCGGACTTGAACCAAAATCCGTGCTTCAAAATGTGACTATGAGCCTGTCTGCCAAGCTTCAGATCAGCAAGATTAGCGCATGCATTGAGCAGATTCCCAAAGGTGTAATGAGTTGGCCAAATGGATTCCCTCTTGAGGAGGAGAAAAAGTTTAACACCCTCCTCATTCTCTCCATTTTGTGTATAACCCGCTATAAGTGCATTCCAGGACACCACATTCCTCTCCATCATGGTAGAAAACATCAACCTCGCCTCTTTCACACTTGCCACCCTTGCATATCCACTAACCATAGAGGTCTCAGACACCACATCCCTACGAGGCATCCTATCAAAAAACCTTCTAGCCTCCTTAACTTTCCTGCACTTTGCATACATATCAACAAATGCGTTGTTTAACACAAGATCATTCCGGAATTTGTCCTGTTTCATAACACGAGCATGAATTTGCAATCCTTCCCTAATTGCTGACAAGCTTGCACAAGCACTAACTACACTGGCTAGAGTAACTTCATCAGGTTCAATGCCACTACTCATCATTCTTACAAAAACTTCTAGAGCTTTTTCAACAGGACCATTTTGCTCAAAGCATGTAATCAAGCTGTTCCAAGAAACAATGTTCCGTGCAGTCATGCCATCAAAAGCCCTCTGAGCAGAGGCCACAACCCCACACTTGGAGTACATATCAACAAGAGCAGAACCCATATAAACATCTGATGAGTAACGAGACTTTGACATCAAAGCATGGATTTGAACCCCCAAATTCAAATCAGTTAACCCTGCACAAGCACTTAGAGCACTCCCAAATGAGTACTCATTAAGCACAAAATTCACACGGTGCATGCCAACAAAGAAACTCAAAGCTTCCTGGAAGCGACCATGTTGGGCGAAACCTGACACCATAGCATTCCATGAGCACTGGTCAGGTTGCGGCATCAAGTTAAACATGTTCAAAGCCTCATCAAGACAACCGGGCTTCGCCAACGCGCTTAAAATGGCGTTCCAACTGAAAGTGTTCCTCTGGGGCATATGGTCGAACACTTTGCGTGCATCCTCCAAACAACCGCATTTTCCATAGGCATCAATGAGCCTATTCAGAATGAATATCTCTGACGAAAACTGCGACTTAGTAATTCGAGCATGCATGTGACGCACACCAACAACAGACTTCCATCGAACGCACAAGTCCAATAGCTTCGCAAAGGGGGTAGAGTCAAGGAAATTGAGGTCACCCACTAACTTTCTGGACAAACCCATCTCTGCCCATTTGAGAACCTTCCACAAAGACCCTTAATTTGGAAAATTGGGTCCCATTATCCGAACCTGTTGCACTTCCACCCTCCTATTTCTTCATTCAAATAAAGCTCCGTACTCCATAATCCGTTGATATGCATCCCAGTTCCCACCGATGTAGCATGGAAAATAAGTACTCATCCCTGATTTCCAAATGCCTCCCAGAGAAAAGTTTAAAGCTTGGCAAGGCCCTACACAGACGGTTCTTCTTTGCAACAAATTTGAATGAAGGTTGAATGAAATATGAACCTGCACATTCATAATAAAATAAATAAATTATAGTCAGTAAACCAGTAAATTTTGAACATCTTACAAGTGTACTTACTTGGATGAGCTCAGTTGGGCAGAAATAGTCATGTTTAGAAAAATTAAAATAACATTAAAATATTATGAAATTTCAAACATATAAATTTTACTATTCATGGATATTTAAATTTATTTTCCACCTTTACCCTTGTTCTATCTATATAGGTAGAATTGGGAATTAGAGCTATTATTATTCGCATTTGACATTTTTCTCGGTGTCTTTACCGGGAAAGGAGAAAACAAGGGTTTTGGCTTAATTCAATGGAGGAGAGAGGCAAAAGTTTTTTAGCTTTTTCATTGAAGGTGGGTAAAGTTCTCGTGTCTTTTTGGTCCCTCTCTCTTTCCTTCATTCTTCTATTTTAGAATCATTTAATTTTCTTGGTAAGTTAATTTTATGCAGAACTTCCACAAATGCATGACCAACGTCTTGACAATCAAACAAAAAATATACTTTACCTAAATATATATATAAAAAAAAAAAAAAAAAGCAATCCAGTCCACAACTTTCTTGCAACAGTCGGTAAGGCTAAAGTTTCACTGTTTTGGTAAAAGATTTCTGTGAAAACATGTTCTGAAGTTTGAGGCATAATGCTCCTTTAGAGTAATGCCTGATTAAAAAACTATAAGGATTTGGACACATATAATGGCTACCCATAAGCACTCTTCAATCTTGACACATTTCCAGAAAAGCAAACTTCAGAAATTTGATACAAACATGCTAGCAAAACCAATGCATTTTAACATGCTATTATGCTTTGTATCATCCAATCCAGCAAATGAATTTAAAGCAGTCACTAACCACTTCTATGACTAGCACCAAGAGCAAGAAGCACTTCAAAGTTTGTTGGATCAGCCTCATGTACTTGCATCATAGCTGCATAGGCCTAATAAGGGAAAATAGTTGGTAAGAGCACAAAATTATTGGTGTTGAATATTCTTAGTGCTTCTCTTTTCAATATAATATGAAAATAAGCTTTATTCCATTTTGTTGTTAAGATGGCTAACAAGGATCAAGGATACAAGCCATAGTCCCAAAGTCATTGGTCATGAAACATAGTACCACATTTCAGTGTCAGTTATCACATATAATGCATGAAAACTGAAGTGTTGCAAGCAACAAAATGAAATGGGTACTGTGAATGAGGTTCAATGAAGATGGTTTTGTAGGAAATATTTTATGTCAGTATAAAATAATTTATGTTTATGTCACAGAATTATTTATTTCATATTTTATGTCAGTAATGCGCTTCATGCAAGGCTTAGGTGGGAGCCAACTACATCAAAAACAAAAAAAAATGGTTTTTCAAATGGAATATATTTATAGAATTTACTAAACCTCCTCCAAAGAATTCACGGGTTCTAGTACAAGCTTCCACAAACTCATTTACCCCCATTAACAAAACTGGACTTAAGATCTCGCCTCTGGTCATACATCTCCAACTTCGATTGTGGTCCATAACTAACGATTTTAGTTTCCTACATGTCAAAAGGACAATATTTTCCTTTAAATTGCAAGAGTTTACCTTTAAAATAGGAAACTCTAGACGTCATAATTTTCAATTTTTCAACAAGGATCTCCACAACAAATAGGAGTCTCATCATTCAATATCATAGAACAAAATTGATAGATAAAGTACAATAATCAACCAATAGGTAATTTGCAAATATTAAATGATAATACCTTTTGAAGCCCAAAAATAACTTTCAAGCACTCAATTCAGCACTGTCCACTCCAAGTTATTCGTTCTTAGCAATTTAGATCCTCTTCCCTGCTCATAATGTGTAGCTTCAGCTTCATTAGTTGGAAGACTACATAAATTTTAAAAGAGTCACATATGCCAAACCATTCATTAGCAGGTATGCTGTAGAAAAAGATATTATTGCAGGATTATAAGAATCATGACTACTTACATGAAGATATAAATATGATAATCCATTTTAATGTTAGATTTTTTTGTAATGCAATGCTTTATCGTGAAGAAAAAAGCGCAGTTTCTGTCAAAAAGTGAAAATCATTGGTGTGGTCTATGTCTCATGTGTGTCGAGTTTGAATGTGACTATCACATATACATGCAGGCAAGCAAGTTCTTTATTAAAGTTCATTTTCCACGAAAAGCAAACCCTTTCTTTGTCTTCTGCACATAGTCAAAGTGAAAGTGCAGGTCATTCCCAAACAAGATATCACATGACAAAATGTTATCGATTCAATTGTTACTGCATGCCCTATATATGATGACTAATCTTCTATCATTTAATTCATTGAAATGAAAGGGGATGAGATCAATATATAATCCATTACTACTACAAATTATTAAGATCGAATAATTACAGAATAAGAAAGACTACACAAATAACACCTGAGAACTTGAAGGAATCAGATCAGTTAAACTCTATAATGCGTCAATTACATGCCACCGAACAGCAATAAAGAGCAAGTAGTGATGAAAATTGAATTATTGATTATATCCCTTTCTGAATCAAAACATACGCATTAGTTTTATTTATTCAAGCATGACAATAGAAGAAAAACCTATACCAAAAAAGAAACAAAAATAAAAACCCGGAAGCCATTTAATAATGTAATTGTTTTTTATGAAAGATTTCACAAGCATTAAACAAAAAACTAAGAATCAAACCTTAACATTTTCAAAAGGAAAGTAGAAAGAACCAAACAAGAAAAAAAGTATCTGGAAATGCAAGGGGCAATGAAATCAAAGTTCTGATTGAGGTTATTGATGATAGAATCATTATCAGTTCTGATATCATTAACCTATGTGGCACAAGTACTAAAACAAGTATTAAACAGATACAATATGCACATATGAAAATTCTATAAAAGAAATTAATCATGAAATTAAGAAGTTTTAGCTAGCAGTATTTGTGCATCATAGGTGATAATAAACCATTCAGCACAAACCAAGGAACTAAATAACTAAATATTTCAATACAGAGCAAACAGAACTACAGCAAGTAGTGACGAAAATTGAGTTAAGAGAAATCCTAAACATGGAATGACAATCATAGAATATTTGAATAGGTAAAACTAACAAATTACTAATAAGAATTGGGAGAGAATAGAATGATGACTAGAATTACTTAATGCATCTCTCTCTGTAAGAACATTGTGTTGTCACAACAAGTGTTATGAAATGATAACCTGTTATTGCCAGTTTAGTAAGAGTTGATGAGCATCAAAGTGGCATAACAAATAAATAAATTAAGAGAGAAAAAAAGTTCTCATTCATGAGCATCTTTTGCACCAATCTCATTCAAATAAACAGTGATATATGTACGGTTTCTTCATCAAGCGAATAATTTGTTATAATCAATCATTAATATGAGCTTGAAGAAAAAACAAATACTTGAGGAATGTTCAATCGGGACTCGGTGGAGATGCAGGGGAGTGCCAAGGAGATCTCAAAAGTTCTTCATATTTAAAAGCTTCATACAGAAAATTCTAAGTGATTTAAATTAGCTTCATCCTAATTCCACTAAGGTTTAATTTAATACAATAGTTATAAAGCATATAAATAAGCTATAAATATCCCAAATTGCTGAAGCTTTATCAGCGAATCAAACCCGTTCAAGAAATAAAAATAAACTAAAATTGGAAAACTAAATGGAAAGCATTATAATACCTAAAAATTTGTAGAAAGCGTCAACTAATCTCTCTGAAATTGAAGCAGTTTATGAAGTCTAAACTCCAGCACAAAATTGTTTGCAAAAAACTTACGAAGCTAGCGCTATGCGTTCGGACCCTACGAAGGAGAAAGGGAGAACGGTGGCAGAGGTGCTACTCAGGAGAGTGAGTGGAAGAGCGGTGGCGGAAGAAGTGATGGACGCGGTTGTGGACGGAGTGGCGGTCGAGGCGGTTCGTGGAGAGGTTGGCGCGCGGAAGAGGGAGAGGTGTGAAGGGTTTAGGGAGAGGTATGTGGGTTTAGGGTCTATCATTTAGAGTGCGCCGACCACCCGGCACTTGACAAATACGTTTTAGGACCAGGAGGCCCCTAAGAAAAAGAAAACCACACGCCGGCCCATATCTTCTTTAGACGTACGTCAATGATCACCCTCCGTCAGTTACTCTCTGTGTTGGCTTGATGGAGCAAGATGACGTGTGACGTTAATTGAAGATGTGTCACGTTAAGTGACAGTTAGGATGCCAACAGTGTAAGTTTGGACTTCCCGGCCCCCATAATAGTTGCTGAAAGGTTGGCTTCCTCCTTTTTCCCCAATACATGAACCCTAATTAGCATTGAACCCTAATGCTGTAAATTTTTCTTGAGCCCCATGTTAGAGTGCCTTCTTCCCCAACGTCATGAGTCGTAGAACACAATCATCAGGTACAAGAAGTCGAACGCTGGGTGAGTATAGCATCGACGAAGACAGTAGGACGTGCACTATGTCAAGTGACAGCGTTGGGCAGGCTAGGAAAAAGAAGTTTTCACCTCCAAAATGCCATTGCGGGAGCTATGCTATTATCTTCCAA
>JASCZI010000244.1:13400-37195 GCA_036250425.1 Stylosanthes scabra
AAAATATTGTTTGATCTATACTTCTCCGTTGGAACGATATCCACTCATAGAGTGATACTACTTGATCCGGTTCACTTGCCGGAGTAGCTCATTTGTTAAAAGGAAGAAAAGGTTTTCGAGCTACCAAGTTTACCTTCAGCCAATACAAATTGGAAAGGATTCTGAGCAGGTAACTATGATTGCAAGGAACCTGCCGGAACAATTGAAAGGCAGGCTAACGCAGTTCCTTAAGCTGAACGCCAACCTCTTTGCATGGACCACGGCAGACATGCCCGGAATTGACCCAAACTTCTCCAGCCACAAGCTGTCGATAATCCACGGTAGCAAGCCGGTGGCACAGAAACTGCGGCGCATAAGCCCGGAAAAAGTGGCTGAAACAAAGAAACAAGTTCAGAGCCTCCTTGAAGCGGGATTTATCCAAGAGATAAAGTACCCTACATGGCTCAGCAACGTGGTCATGGTGCCCAAAAAGCAACGGGAAGTGGCGCATGTGTGTCGATTACACCAGCCTTAACAAGGCATGTCCTAAAGACCCGTACCCACTCCCAAGCATTGATGGCCTAGTAGACAAAGCCTCAGGCTACAAGTTCCTTTCGTTCATGGACGCCTATTTCGGGTACAATCAAATCCCAATGTACCCCGGAGACGCTGAAAAAACAGCATTCATCACTCCCATCGGCAGCTTCTACTACAAAGTAATGCCGTTCGGGCTAAAGAATGCAGGATCCACGTACCAAAGACTCATGGACAGAGTGTTCAAAAAGCTGCTCGGGGGCATTCTAGAGGTATATGTGGATGACATGCTGGTTAAGGCAAAGACAGAAGAAGAGTTAATCCCCAACCTAGAAAAGGTCTTCGGCAAATTACGAGAGCACCAAATGCGCTTGAATCCGGCAAAGTGTGCTTTTGCAGTTGAAGCCGGAAAATTCCTCGGTTTCATGCTGACCAACAGAGGAATTGAGGCCAATCCATAGAAATGCCAAGCCATTATCTCCATGAAGCAGTCGGAGACCTTAAAGGGGGTACAGATGCTGATCGGCAGACTAGCGGCTCTGTCTAGGTTCCTAGCAGCCTCAGCTATAAAGGCGGTCCCCTTATTCAAGTTAATGAAAAAAGGGGCGGAATTCAAGTGGTCGGAAGAGTGCGAAGAAGCTTTCAAAAGCTTCAAAGAGTACCTATCCGCACCCCCAATCCTTGTCAAACCGGAACTAGGAGAACCCCTCATAGTCTACTTGGCCGCAACTGAAGAAGCAGTTGCCGGAGCCCTAGTCCAAGAGAAAAATAAAATCCAGCAACCTGTATACTTCGTAAGCAAAACCCTCCAAGGAGCGGAGCTGAAGTATCAGAGGTTGGAGAAGCTAGCATTGGCACTTATTGTAACCACCAGAAGATTAAGGCAATACTTCCAAGCACACCCAATCATAGTTAAAACGGATCAGCCGTTAAAACAGGTATTGCAGAAGCAGGATCTGACCGAAAGAATGCTAAGCTGGTCGGTGGAACTCTCAGAATATCACATCAATTATGAAGGAAGGACGGCTATAAAAGGGCAAGTAATGGCTGACTTCATTGCTGAACTCACGCCAAGCGCCCCAAACCCCAATTCTTTGGCATGGGTCCTCCATGTAGATGGATCCTCAAAATAACAAAGGAAGTGGCGGAGGCGTCCTCCTAGAAGGACCAGATGGAGTCACCATAGAGATGGCAGTAAAATTCCAATTCTAGGCAAGTAATAACCAGGCGGAGTATGAAGCGCTGATAGCGGGCTTAAAGTTGGCAAAAGAGGTCGGAATCTCGGAGCTAGAAGTCAGATCCGATTCTCAAATTATCACCTCTCAGGTGAACGGAAGCTATCAAGCCAAAAACCCCCAAATGGCCAAGTACCTGGAGAAAGTACAAGAGCTTCAAAGCTCTTTTCAGCAAGTACAAATGAAACACATCCCTCGGAAGGAGAACAACCGAGCGGATACACTGTCAAAGCTGGCGAGTACTATAACAAGCGGAAGCAACCGCACCTTGATCCAAGAGATCAAAGAGAAACCCTCCATTGACGAAGCCCAAGTGGTGCTGGTAATCTCAATCGGAGGCAGTTGGAAGAAACCCATCATTGACTTCCTCGAAAAGGGAATCCTCCCAAAAGACAGAGGGGAGGCGAACGTCATAACAAGAGATGCGGTTAACTATGTAATGGTGAGTGGAGAATTGTACCGAAGGGCAGCGGCCATGCCCCTGCTCAAATGTGTTGAAAAAGAAAGAGTCCCCACCATCATAGCGGAAGTACATTAAGGAGCCTGTGGCCAACATCAGGGTGTCAAAAACACCATTCGGAGAATTCTCCTAGCAGGAATATGGTGGCCCCAAATAAGGGTGGACGTTGTGCAATACATCTGAAAGTGCCAAAGATGCCAAGAACACACCAGGGTGCAGCAGATATCGGCCACTGAGCTGTCAACTATCGTCTCCCCTTGGCCGTTTGACAAATGGGGAATAGACCTTCTTCGTCCTTTTCCAAAAGGGCCCGGACAGGTCAAGTACCTGATCGTAGCAATTGACTACTTCACCAAGTGGGTGGAAGCAGAACCACTTGCGTCAATCACAGCAGCTCAATGCCGAAAGTTTGTGTGGAATAGCATAATTACTAGATTCGGAGTGCCCAGAGTCATCACTTCCAACAACGGCACCCAATTCACCGACAAGAAATTCAAAGAATTTCTACAAGGCTTCCACATCCACCAGCAATTCTCCACGGTCGAGCACCCCCAGGCCAACGGACAAGTCGAGACCATGAACAAAATAATCCTAAACGGATTAAAGAAAAGGCTTGACGACAAGAAAGGTTGCTGGGCGGAAGAGCTCGGAAGTGTCCTCTGGTCATACAGAACCACAGAGCAATCGTCGACGGGATTCACTCCCTTCCGACTTACCTATGGAACAGAGGCCATGGTCCCTTTGGAAATAGCTGAAGAAACACAGCTTCCGAGAAAGCTGAAAAAGTCAACTCGGGCCAGAAGACGTATAGGCTACAATGAAAGCCAAATAACAAAAGCATGATCGAAAATGCATCTAACTCCCTTCCTAAAAAGGAACGGGGATTTGTTTGCTTAAGCAATAGCCGACATGCTAGGAATAGACCCAAAATTCCTCCAACCGCAAGCGGTCTGTCATCCCGGAAACAAACCGGTAGCACAAAAGCCAAAGGCGAGGAAGCAAGTCTAGAACCTACCAAAGGTTCAGAGACAAGATCCAACAGAAGGCACATCAGAGGTATACGTGGACGACGTAAAAGCTAAAGAAAGCTTCATCCCAAACCTAAAAAGATGTCAAGCCATCATCTCTATGAAGAAGTCAGAATCATTACAGGAGATGCAAAGCCTAAAGCGGACGGCAGACAGCACTCTCAAGATTCCTAGCAAACCTCTGCAATAAGCAGAGTTCAAGTAAAAAGACAAAAGCGAAAGAGCTTTCAAAAGCTTTAAAAAACTACTTGGTGTGACCACCAACCTTGATAAAAAGAAGAAGAAGAAGAAATGAACCCTAAGAGAGCTTGCTAACCAGGACTCTCAGGGTTCAGGGGGCAAATAAGTGCCATCGTTACTATGACACGCTAGCAAAAGGATTCTTCCGAGAAAAGGTCAATAAAACCGCTCGGAACGAAAACAATGAACGCTTTCAAGAAAAAGCGCACTCCTAGAAGGTACTATCAAAACTTTCCGGGAAAAGGTACTAACACCTTCTTAAAAGCGTTAAAATACCTCCCGGAAGCTCGCAAACAAAGTACCCAACACACCCAAACTACTTGGAAATCGAATGCACACATTCACTTCCCGAGTGGGGGCAATGTTACGGACCGACCCAATAAGGCCCAATCCAATAATCAACGATCAACTTACTTAGCCCATAGAGTCAAGGATCGAACCAAAAGAGGAAAGATTCGATACGATCATGAAGAGATCCTATCCGAATCTCAACCACCCGCTACTATATAAGCAGGGGGCAACACCCCCTCAAGAGACGCATTCTCTAAACTCTTCCCCCCATATTTGACCTAGAGCTCCATAATCGTAATTTTGGACCTCTAGGGCTATTCTTCACATATATTAATCCCCTTTCTCGGCAATAGCTCTCGGATTCTTCCGGGTGCTTCGCCCCTCGGAAGACACATTCTCTCTATCTTGTTCTCTTTGTCTAGTCCCTCACACTCAAAAGTCCTTTGGACAATCATTAAGTATTCTCGTACTTAACATATATATATATATATAATTATATTTATTTATTTATTCCAATATATACGTATTATATAATAATTTTTTATATAGGGATGGAATATTTTAAATTATATAATCATGCTTATAAAGATATATAGATAAAATCAGTCATAAAGATGCAGATAGACTAAATATATTTATTTTCTGATGAGTCCGAATGTTATGGCCCTTATTGCAAGCCCATATGTTATGTGCCACTTATTGTTCAAACAGTAGAATGACCTAAAAACTTTTTCAATTAATTAAAATTAATTAATTCTATTAATATTTTTCAATCACTTCTTTAATTACTAACAAGTAAAACAAACAGAGTGACTGATTCCTATCAGTCAACTCAGGTTCTTACACCATCTCAGGCCACACGATGAATCTGGATTCGTGAAAAGCACCACCTACATGTGTAGATATTTTTATCTATCCACAGCATAGACTTTCCCTTTAAAATATATTATCCAGCTGTCATCATTCTTTTGCCATAACCCACAGTGATAGCTGGCTTTTTCTACATGTGCTTACTGTGACATACAAAACCGAATAGCGCCTTTAACACACTAGGCGTGCAAAAGGAGTTAGAGTTTTCTTAAGAAGAAACGTTAATGGAAAAATAAAAAGATGTAAGAAAACAATTTTTCTAATAGAACTCTAGATAAAGAGACGTGTCTTTGAATAGTGCCTTTGGTTGACGTGGCTGCAAAATTTAATTTAAGTTAATTTTTAAAATGAATTGTTTTATTTGTTTTCTTTTTGTTTGGTGAGTTTTTTTAAAAAAATAGATTTTATACAGAATTTCATAACTAAAGTATATGGAATTTGATTAAAATTTAACATAAAAATAGTTAATATGAAAAATAAGTGACAAGAGAAATATAATAGATTCATAATGTATAAACCTTAAAATAAAACAAAAAAAAATCCGAAGTAATATGTAAAAGCTTTAAGTTTGAACATGTAATATTAAAGGAAGTCTGAGAACAAATAAATTGTGCAACACAATTTAGAAAACATAACTGGGAAGGTGGAGATCGTGGTGGAAACAAATATGGTGGATATGGGCATGCGTATGAAAAATGAAATAGAAATAAGAACGGTGTTCTAGTAATTTTTCATTCTCTCCTCATATTTTATTTTTATTTCTCTAATTAAAACACAATCTTCACTTATCATTTCTCAATATATGAGTATATAATTATATTTTTCTCTACATTATGTGTTTTTTAGTACATGAGTATATAATTATTTATAAAAAAAATATATCATCTAATATTATACATACTATCTACCAATTATTCCATTAATTTTATTATTATCTAATATTTGCTTCAAACTCAAGTTCACTTGAGTTTCAAATTTATCAAATAACAATGGAATAACAAGATGCATTAGCGGATCTTTGAGGAGATAATGGGACAACGGGACCGTGGTCCTTCAAATATGGTCAATAGTAATAGTGTCTTTATCTAATAAGTGTTAAGTTTTCATAAATCTAACACAAATCATTTATTTTTTAATTAGAAAAATGATTGGAAGATCTAAAACTTAAGATTAATTATAAATTTAATTTTACTTAGAAAAACTTTTACATCTTTTATATTTTTAATTTTTTAAAAAATAACATTTATTATTTAATTTTTTACCCTTTTAGGTATTATGCCTATAATTAGGTTTAAGTTTTAGGTCTCTCTATCACAACTCTTTCAATTAATTGACAGTTGTTATCACTTCAGCACATTCTAAGAATGCACCACTAAATGGAGAATCATATAATGTGTTGCAGTTAGTATTACGCAAAATTCGAAAGATTAATTAAAAAAAAATTTATACAATGCTCTATTCACCTTCTTTTCCTCTCATCCCACACACAAAAAATTCTAAATTTTGAATAGTTAGATATATAAAAAAAATAAGATAATATTTTTAAAAAAATAAAATTTATTAATTTCAAATCAAAATTTCCAACCATTAGATTTACAAAAAATATAAAAATTAAAAAGAATTTTACTATAAAAAAATTTTGGATTTCAAATATAAAATTTAAAATATTGCGTTTACAAAATGAAATATAAAAATTTAGGGGAGAATTTTATCATTAAAATTGAAAGAAAAATAAAAATCCCCATATAAAAGATCCAATATAGTGGATCTGTATAGTGTCAAAATCTCATAAGCCTAACACAAATTTTTCATTCTTCAATTAATTGACACTTGTCATCACCTCAACGCATTCCATTAATGCACCATTGAATGGAGGACCATGTAATGTGTTGCAGTTTAGCATGACGCAAGATTCGAAAGTTAAATTAAAAGACAATTTATACAATGTTTTTTTCACCTTCTTTTCCTCCTATCCCACACACAAAAAAAAATAAGATAATATTTTTTAAAAAAGAAGATTTATTAATTTCAAATTAAAATTTTCAACCATTAGATTTATAAAAATATAAAAAGAATTAAAAAGAATTTTAATATAAAAAAAATTTTGAATTTCAAATATAAAATTTGAAATATTACGTTTACAAAATGAAAGATAAAAATTTAAGGAAGAATTTTATCAATAAAATTGAAAGAAAAATAAAAATTGGAAGAAAATTTTGCTATTAATTAAAAATTTTTGAATTTTTATTAAACCAATAAGTGCATGACTAAGTTTTTTATAATCAAAATATAAGTTAATTAATTGACAATTGTCTAATTTAGTAAGTTGACCCAAAGACATTATGATATAGTGATTACAAAATAATTTAGCAAAGGGTAAAGTATTGTTTTCGTCCCTAACGTTTGGGCTAAGTTTTAAAGATGTCCTTAACGTTTAAAACGTCCTATTTGTGTCCCTAACGTTTTGAAATCGTATCAATCTTGTCCCATCATCCACTCTAATAGAATAAATCCTAATAATCTACTCTTCCAAATGCGAAATTAATTAACTATTAGCTTTCTAATGCAATTTTTACCACAATCACACTTAAACAACTAAAAAATTGTAAGGTTTGGGTGTGCAAGAAGAAACGTTATGTGTTTTTCTTCTTTTGATATTTGTGTTATATTCCTACAGTGTGAGAAATAATAATGGGTACGAATAAAATAGACATGTCACTTTTAATATTTTGGTGTTGTAAACCAATATCGATTTTGTTAGTAATTTTTAGCATTGCTTGATGGTAGGACAAAATTGATATGATTTTAAAACATTAGGGACATAAATAGGATATTTTGAACGTTAATAATATTTTTAGGACTTATCCCAAACGTTAGGGACGAAAACGATACTTTAGCCTTTAGCAAATCATGTGTTCGTATATTTCATTGTTCTTTGAATCTCTTATCATTCATGAGTTGTTATGCAATGCACAAAGCTTCAAATCAAACACCCCTATTATGTGCAAATCTCAATTATAACGATAAATTATATATTTTTGTTTATTTATGTATTTATGTAACATAGTAAAGAATTTATAAATTATAATTTTTGAAATTTTTTATTTTTCAAGCAAAATTCCAAGCAAATATATTTCCTTTTGTTATTTTTAAGAAATTGAGTAATTTTTTTATTCATTTAATTTAATATTATTTTATATTTTATATTTTTTAACTGAATTTTTTATTTCTTTAATTTTATTTTAATATGAATAGCATTATGAAATTTTTATATTAAAATACCCGGTCCCAAAAAAATCATTCAAGCTTCTCCACTCACGAGATGATTATTAAAAATAAGATGTATTATATATATTATTATATGATTTAGAGTACTTAAGTACATAGCTATTTATATTTTATAGAAAAATATATTAGGTAACATTATAAATACTAACTAGTAACTACTACCTAATTTACTAATCTGATTACTCTCTAGTACATATCCTTTTTCTTTACATAATAATTTGATGGTTTTGGCTTAGTATTATAGGTTCATTTTTTCCTCCAAGGCTCCAACTACATGTAAAATTTACATTTGTATCATACTTGCAGCATAAGTAACAATATATATCCACATTTTTAAACTGATAAGTTTTACTTTCTTTTTATTTTTAAAAAATTTCATCCCATAAGTCTATAAACTTTATTTATGAATTTTGTACAAAATCCATATTTTCTTTTAAAAAATAAACTCATTAAATAAAAAAAAACATTCATTTAAAAATAAATTAAATTAAATTCAAATTCTGCAGTCATGTCAGCTAAACGTGAAGGCGTCTTTGAAGAAGTTGTTTTCTTCCATCTTTTAATTTTACAATTAGCCTTTCCTCGTAAGGAAAGTTTTACTCATTTGGCGCCTCATGTGTTGAACGCGCTACTTGGTTTGGAGCCTCCCAATGGGTAAAAAAAAAAAATTCAACTGATCGTGACAAAAGGGTAACGGTTAGGTAATATGTTTCAAAAGGGTGGTAGTTTGAAATAGGTTTTCAAAAGAGTGGCAGTATGGTAAATTACCCTAAAGCCTCCTTTGAATGAAGGATCTTGCTATCCAATCAAGTTTCATCTCCAAAAAGATCATCTAAGGCAACATCCTGAATGCAAAAGAGTTGATGCATACTATAAGAAAGATAAGGGTAGAAAGGCAGTTATGACTATCAAAATAGACTTTGAAAAGCCCATGACAGGATCATATGGGATTTCATTGAACAAATGCTACATGAATTCAATCTTCCAACTAAGTTATCAAATATTATCTTGTAAGGAGTCAAATCCTATGAGAGCCAGGTAAGGAAATCTCATATTCCTATACATATTCGTGATTTTCATGGAAAAGCAGTCCCAATATATTAAGCAAGAGGTCTTAGCAAGAATCTGAAATCCAATTTGAGTTGGTAGAAGGGGATTGAAGATCTCTCGCTTAATAATGTTCGCAGATAATCTCAAATATGCCTCTACGGATAAGATTACTAAGATTCAGCAGATTTTGGAAATTTTGTAACTTGTGGCGAAAGTACGAGACCATCAAGCCAAATCATCGATAGTCTTCTCTAAGAACACTTCCACAAAAGTCATGAAGGATATCATTGACAAAACAAATTTCAGAGAAAACAATGAGTTGGAAAGATATTTTGGCGCCTTGATTAACAACAGGAAAGGGAAAGATATTCAAGAATGTGATTGGCAGGGTTCAAAACAAGCTTCAAGGTATGAAAAAGTGAATAAATCCGAGTGTAAGCTTTGAAATGCAACATTGTAGGGTGCCGAAGGGAATAAAATGTTGGTGAATGAAGCTCTTAGCAACATTTACAGTTTAATTTGTTAAGTCTATAAATCAAGGAACCATGTTAAGGTTTAGTCGAGTTTCATAGTTTACGGCTTGAACGGTTGAACGTTTTCAATAAAAATTAAGGAGGTCGCACTTGCGACGAACGAACAAGTAGAAATGCTCTGTTTTCCAAGTAACTAAGGCCGAAAGCCCAAAATTATCCGTTTCCTTTTACTATGCCAACTTTGAATCCTAAAAATCAGAAAATGAATTCTCATAAATGCAAAATTGAAGACAAAATCGCTGGATCAATCTGTTGATAAGTAACAACATTAAAACACATCCGTAAATGTCTATCATCAAAGACAACCATTAGATCCAAGTTTAACACAAACTGCGAATATCAAAAAGAAATTCTAAGACTCTCCTTTCCTCTAGAAAACTAATTCATGGGGCTTCTGGCCCTGCTTCAATGAAAACCTAGCACCAAGGTAAGACTTCAAGTCCAGAACGCTCTCGATGGCTTTTATCAAAGCAGCATCAACGGTCTTCTGGTCATCTTTCTTGTCTTGGGGAAGGGTCTTCTTCTCCTACATTTGGAACGAGATAACATGTGAGCAAATGAAGATAAAATATGAGTGGCAGAAAGACAAATATAAAAACCAACCTCTTTCTCGGCCTCAAAGAACTCCCCTTCTCCCTTCTTCTTCTTTTTCTGGACTTCCTTTGAGAAGTATTTGTCATCGAATTTCTCCACATTACAAGCAGATACATCTACTTTGGTTGAGGTGGCAATAACATATGACTGATTCACGCGTCTCAAAGGAACTCCATTAATCTTGAAAGGTCCTGAGGAAACAAGTCAGAAAGATATATAAGATAGACCAGAGGAAAGGGAAACTACACTAATCTGCTAGTGTAACCGACACAACTTATACACAACACAATGGAAAGCATAATCAAAGGAGAAAATGTTGTAGCACGTAAAACTTGAAACTGCAATGAGCAACTCGATTCAAGCAATAACATAGTAGCACTTAAAACCCGCATCCAATTAAAGTAATGTACAAGAGAAATGAAGCATCATCAATCCATAAACAATGATTGTAGGTGGTATTTTAGTTCTTAGATAGCTAATTATTTAAAAGGATGAACACATTTATATCCTCATAGCAAGTAGACTTAATGGGATAAATAATTATCCCAAGTGAATATTAAGATTAAGATTAAGAATATAGTTAAAAGAATAAAATTAATTTCCATGTATTCTACAAACATTTAATCATAAAGTGTCATATCATTAAAATTAACTATTTTTAAATTTATTATTTAAAAACCATATAAATGTATAATCTTATCTCAGTATAAAAAGCTCAATCTTTATCTACTTTTTTTTCTTTAGATTTTGGCTCGTACATTTCTCTATAATTTCTTATTCAGATTAGACAACCTTTTCTTTTTACTGTTTTTGTGAATAAAAGAAGCGATAATTGCATGAGTGCATGTCTCCGTGTGTAAAGCATTTGATACTCAATCTTTGTTCATAAGAAAAATAAAATCTAAATGACAGAAAGAAGAGCAGTAACAAAAATATTGTGAAACAATTCCAATTCTAAATCCTCTTCTATAGTCTCATTAGTAATCATCCACCACAACAAGAATAATAACTTATATATATATGATACTATTCTATTTTCAAACAACCATGATTTGATCTCTCCTCGACATTCTCTTTAGTCATCAATTCCAAGAATTCATTCATATTACATTTTATCTTTCCACCTTTTTCACAACCGATTCCTCTGAACCGTGAAAGGCTAACACATACGAGGTCAGAGTTTAAGACTTCCAATTCTCTCTCATTTTTTTAATATTTTGTTTTCAATACATTTTGTTTTCAACATTTATTTGAAGAACCGAATTCAAGCCAAAATCATAGAAACATTTTGTTTAGTTTAGTGTGATTTAAAGCAGCCACATACACTATTGTCACTATAAGTCTTAGACAGTAACACATAAACAGAAATTCCATTGAAGATAATGAGCAAGAGTTACCAGATACAAGAAGAAGCCCAGATGGAAGCTGCTTGAGGAACACAACTCTCTTTCCCTTGAATCTTCCAGCAAGAAGAATCAGCACTGTCCCAGGAGTAATGCTAGCCCTGAAAATGGAAAGAAAAAAAATATGAATCATTCGCATCAATAACCAAACCCTAAATCCCGTCAATCGAATTACAAAAATGATTGAACCATTGAACATAACGAGATTAATCAGATTTCATTAATCAGATTTCACATCGACAAAACGAAATTAGAAAAAAGAAAGAGACCTGAGCTTGGTGGGTTTAGGTTTGTGCTTGTTGACAAGGGGAGTCTTGACATCTTCAGCAGGGTAGAACTTAGGGGGCTTCTGAGCGGGGGCCTGGGGCTTGGGCTTGGGCTCGTGGAGGGGGAGCTTGCCGCCGTTCTTGGCCTTGATGGCCCACAAGCCCCTCTTGTGGTACATCTTTGAGCGAGAGTACTTCCCGATTCCACGAACCAGCTCAGGGTTCCTGCTAACCTTCCTGGCTTCTCTCTGCTTCGGCGCCATTGCTCTCTTTCTTCTCTCAACTGCAACACTTGCTTTTGCTCCCACAAAACCCTAATTCTACTTTGCATTATCAATGATGTTAGCCTATATATTGTGCTGTGCCCCTTACTCTTGTAGACACTCACACAAGCCCAATAACTAGGCCCATGTTTCTTTTCTTTGCGTTAGCTTGGCTCAAATTATCAATGGGTTTGTAATAAAATATATTTTAAACACTCACCTAAATTGTGTCCAAAAAAAAAAAAACCACTCACCGAAAAAAAATATACAGAGTCCAAAAATATTCTATTTCACAGTAATACCAAAAACATATCTATTTCACACTTGCACCAGCAAAAGAGCCTGTTAGGGAAAAAAAAAATAATAGAACAGACTTTTATAAACTAATTGGGTTTATTGACGAAGATTAATTTGGATGCATTAAAATATTTTACGCAGTCATGCAATCACATTAAAAATAAAAGTTAATTTTGCTGATTTAGCGTTATGTAATTAAATACATATATAAAATATCTTTACACTATCACATTAAAATTAAATTCTTATTTGATAATCAAATAGATATTAAAAGCTCAACGGAAAATTCTTAAAAAAAATTAGATTTATAAAAATTAGTGATATGTTTGTCGGGTTACGAGACATGTACAAATTATTTATTAGGTGGGAATGTGGGATATATCCATTTTCTTTGTCATATCTATGTTGAAATTTTTTCAAATGAATGGTCGAAATCTTCCAATGTGATACAACAAAATTAATCCATAAAGTACGGAAGAATATCTTTTAATAGGCGATTTATTCATTCCATCTCTCACTCGAGTTCATGCGTTGAGTTATAATATATAGTTTGATTGTCTTTGTTAAAATTGTTATTATAAACATGCTAGTAACAAAAATCTAAAAACCATTTTCAAACAACGGAGAAATAGTCAGAAAACGAATTAGTTGATGAATAAATGAATGGGTTAAGATAGTGATGAATGAAAATAAGATTGGTAAAATGAAAAAGTAAATTTTTAAGTATTATTAAATTAAAATAACAAAATTTACATATAGGATGAAAGTTACAAATTCCTTATTGTTGATTAACCATTTACTCTTTATCTCTTTACAAATTTTTTTTAAAGAACACCGAAATCCCACCTTCAGTAATGAGTGAGACAGAGATGAAACAAGGGTGATGTTAGATTTTGAGTGGAGAGGATGATGGACCCCCACCTTCAAATTAAAGGATGTTGAATCTGTGAGGTGGAGAATGGAAATATGGGGGCTCCATTTTGGGAGTTAGCTAAGGGGGAGGGTGTGTGTTTCTCTCCAAGCATTGTGAGTGCCATTGATTCCACCAAACATACATGGATGAACTGGTGGTAGGGAACATGTCTTGCCTTGGAGGATGACTTCGAACTCATACCAATCAATTTGGCTCATCTTCTAAGGCTTAGGTCAGTCAGTTTGGGGTCGATCGGGAGTCCGTGAAATTTGAGGCAAATGGAAATAGGATCTTCTGAGACGCATGACTCCCAAGGCTTGCCGTTTAACAAGCCTTCATTGTGTTCTTCATGGCTCTATTCCTCTTCTCTTGTAAAAACTTTGGTGACTGCTGTTACTCATAGTCATAGCACTTGGAATCCCAATGAAAAAGGTAGTGATATGAGAATGCAGCCATTACTGTTCCCAAATTTTAAGCTTTAAAAAATTTGTGTAATTGGCTCTGTACTTGTACTTTATTCGATAGAGTTGTGTGTATGAGCTAGAGGCACAGGAGCTCAAACGATGAACATTTTCTAGATTTTTTTGCGCTATACCAAGAAATTAGGGATTTTGATTTTTTGTGATGCGTTTATTAGATTAATTTTATTTTATTTTAAAATTTTTTAAAAGAATATTTTTGTTATAAAAATAAAAAATTATTATTTGATTTTTTTAAAATAATTAAAAAATATATTAATTTTCTAATAATTATTTATAAGAATATTTTAGTATATATAAAAGTATAACAATTTATAAAAATAAATAAATAAATATACTAATGTGGACAGAAATAATATACATGTTAATTTTTTATTGATTTAATTTTTTTTTATATAGATACGTATTAATTAATTATTGTATAGTATCATAGCAAGCACAAAAATAATAATAATAATAATAAATTCATTCGGTATTATGTAAGGACTAAGGAGTAAACAACTTTAGTTTTTACTTGTTTTGTGAATAGAAGAAGCAATAATTGCATGAGTGCGTTTCTCTGTGAGCATCATGCATTGAATACTCGCATCTTTGTTCATAAGGAAAAACAAAATACAAATGACATAAGAATGCGCAGTAACAAAAAGATTGTGAAACAATTCCAATTTTAAATCCTCTTCTACTGTCTCACCAATAATCATCCACCACCACAATAATAATAATAATAATAATAATTGCAACTTTTATATACGACACTATCCTGTTTTCAAACAACCAAGATTTGATTCCACCAAATCATTCATATTACGTTTTGTTTTTCTTCTTTTTTCGGCTCCCGATTCCTCTGAACTGTGGAAGCCTTTGTGCACGTAACAAGTACGAGGTCAGAGTTTAAGATTTCCAATTCTCTCTCTCTTTTTTTCCCTTTATTTTGTTTTCAACATTCATATGAAGAACCGAATTCAAGCGAAAATCATAGAAACATTGTGAATCGAGTGTCGGTATTTTATTATTATTATTATTATTTTTTGTCTAAAATGTATTATTTGTTTATGTTTTATTCTGGATTCGTTCACTCCAGACTAGCAATTTTGTCGTTTTCTTCCACATTTTATTTTAAATTTTTTTCATTTATCAACTCCACTAAATATAATTAATTTGTGTCGGCCTTCTCAGTTTCAATAACACTAATTAAATTAAACGACTGAAACCATTTCAGTAGAAGTGCAGCAGTTTGGAGGTGAAGCCATGGAATCTAAAGCTGTTCAACGGTTACAGTTTCCAACCATGGCGTATTCAGAGAAGCGTGGAAGAACAGTACCAAGTGGTTCTCTTAACGTGTCTTGTGGTTTTATGGAACATAAGAAGCTTCGGGTTTTTGTTTCAGTGCCTTCGATTGAGATTCAACGGAGAAAGATCCCTTTGAAGATTGCATGTTCTTATAACAATGTTCCAGGTTGCAATGAAAATTAGTTGTTAACTTCAAAAATGAAAATTAGTTGTTGACTTTTTTAAAAAAAAAACTATTTCAATCATGCTTTCGTGTTGATTGTTTATTTTTTATTTTTTCAAATGTCACTGTTGTAGCTTCAACATTGCAATCTGGAAGCTTTAAGACTCCTCTCAGTGAAGAGTTGATTCTGAAGGTAAAAAGTATGACAAGTTTCATCATCATAATTCAATAATTTTATTTGGTCACCAAAATGAGTCAGCAATGTATAATACCCATTAAAATACAAAATACATGCTAAAAATAAGTTAAATTACACATGTATTTTGTATTTCAACACGTATTATATAATGGTGGCTGATTTTGTTATACACATAACATAACCCTAATTAATTATGGTATGGTTATGGATATGCTATTATTATCTTACTTGATTGAATCATTTAAATTTCAGAGTAAATCCAGAGAATTGGAGCCATATTTAAGTGGACGCTGTATATATCTTGTTGGTTAGTCTTTTGATTCAAATTCTTGTGTGCTTATGTTGTATATAATAATTACTTTGTTACTCAATTTCTGGGTTTTGAGATTGCAGGAATGATGGGGTCTGGTAAGACAACTGTAGGGAAGATTCTGTCACAAGTGCTTTCTTATTCGTTTTTTGATAGGTTGGTAATGTATTAAGAGCAGAAATTGGAGTTTAATTTTGATGCACCGATAATGTAAAGAGTTTTACATGATTGGACATGACAATACATGATTGGATGTTTGTGTAAAACTCTTTTACACTTACAATTCATAGAAATTAAATTCCAAAAACTAATATATGTTTATAGTTCTACCTGAACATTTTCTGCAACAATCTTTTTTTATGGGACCAGCGATAAATTGATTGAAGAGGAAGCTGATGGAACTTCAGTAGCTGATATATTCAAGCACTATGGAGAGACTTTTTTCCGTGATAAAGAGGTAAATTAAAAAAGAAAAAATCTCGGGGGCTAACCTTACACAACCAACATTCATAACCAGTATTGTCTCATAACCAGTATTGGTTGAGACATGTGATGAAGTAACATGAGATATGATTTTTATCTTCAAAACCAGTATTGTCTCATAACCAGTATTGGTTGAGACATGTGATGAAGTAACATGAGATATGATTTTTATCTTCAAAAGGCTTTTTTAAACATTTTATTTTTAATGAGTTAGCTGAAATCGGTTGCTATAGTGTTGATTCCGATTGTTGTATCATGTCTGATGTTTATGTGATTCCTTTGTTATTGTAGTATGATCACAATATAGACATTCATTTTCTGTGGTAATTTTCACGGTTGCAGACTGAGGTGTTGAGGAAGTTGTCAATGATGCATAGACATGTTATATCCACTGGTGGAGGTGCTGTTGTGAGGCCTATTAATTGGTATAGCAATTTAATCTTCATTTTATGATGAACTCTTATGGAGATTATTGAGTCTTTAATCTTCACCCATGCTTTCAATTGTATGTGAAATTGCTAGGAAATATATGCACAAAGGGATTAGCATATGGTTGGATGTACCTGTAGAAGCACTGGCTCAGAGAATAACAGCTGTAGGAACTAATTCTCGCCCACTTCTACATTTTGAAGCAGGAGATGCATACACTAAGGTAGAAATCAATATGAATTTGATCACAAAGTGGGGGCAATTTGGATCAAAATTGATTTTTACCCTTTGGTTTTCATTTGCAGACTTTCATGCGTTTGTCTTCTCTTTTTGAAGAACGAAGCGAAGCATATGCCAATGCCAATGCCAAGGTCTCCTTGGAAAGTATGGTTCTCAATATTATTTTTTCTTCTTTTTCTAGTGCCTTGCTTAAATTTGTGGGAATATAATACTAAGTAAATATTAGTCTTTCAAGATCATTTAGATTTCTTTGAAGCTGAAAAGGGTTACTACTAGTCTTTCTTGGTATGGTACCTGGAAAATCTGTTTACAATTATTGTGTCATTATTATGCAGATATAGGAGCAAAATTGGGACAAAAAGATGTGTCAGATTTGACTCCAACTGTTATTGCAATTGAGGTCTGTTACTTTCTGCCTCATCAACTTCTGATTCCTAAGCTTAATTGATTGCTCTTGATTACATATCTGACTTGAGCCTGTGAATTTTTCAGGCTCTGGAACAAATCCTAGGCTTCCTAAAGAGTGAAGAATGATGGATATTACTAGCTCAATCTGATTATAATTTCACTTCAAACATGTATTTAATGTTCATGCACGATTAGTGTTACATAACTTGAGAGGAAGCAGCTAGCACTTCAGCATGTACAGTTTTGATTTGTTGTTCCGTTAAAAACAAGGGTAGAGTATTTGCATTGTAATATGAAATGGTTAGATCAGTTTTGTGTATGCCTTCTTCAGATAAGTCTGCTCTTGTTGTAAAGTGACCTTAAATTCCTTCTCGTTATTTTAGTGTCTGCTACAAGAATCAGATATAGATCATATGCCGTTATGTTTTAACTTTTAACTGCGCTTCCAAGGCTGAACAAATTTATCACTATTTCATCTATTTTGGTCAGTCTTCTATTTAGTACAAAAACATGGATACACCTAGAATTATTGATATACTTGTCCAAATATAATTCCTTTTTTTGGATAAGAATTTGGATCAGCAATTAACTTAATTGCATAGACACTTAAGTAAATTGCAAAGAGCAACCAATTCTCATTCCCCTAACACAATGATGCACCAAAGACCAAAGACACATTATTACACTAAGCATTCATCTCACAAAGCCAACCTTTAAAGTGGTAAACTATACAAGGAAATATACAGTTGTAAAATGCAGAATTGCACACTACTATTCAGAGCAAGTTCCATTTATGATTTATTCATACAACAATGGAGCTATAAATGAAAACCTGATCAAACTAGAAAAGAACTTGTTGGATCAAGTGTATGTCACAAGGCAACTGAAGAACATTGGACAATGGAAGAGCCTTTAGGAACAGAAAGAACCTTCTGGAACCAATCAACCTCACCCCACAGTTCATCGCTCTTCTTACTAACTTGAATCTCAGCGCACCAAATCTCCATGTCTTTCCCATTCCCGCCACCACATTCCCACACAACAACCAACTTCCCACCCGCATCAGCCATGGTAGCACCACACAGAAACCGAGGCAACCCCTTATGCAACCCCTTCAACTCTTTCCATACCCCACTCTTCACATCGAACCCTTTAATCTTTCCCAAGTAGTCGTAGCAATAAAGGATATCATCCACCACGCACGCCCTCCCTCGCCACCCGAGGTCCAGCTCTGTTCCCACGCTCTCCCACGCGCCGCTTCGGGGATCCAACGCGATGCCGCCACGGTCCGCCATGGCGTACACCTTGCCGTCCACCACGGCGCTTGCGTGCATCCACTTCTCCCGAACCTCCACGGGGCTCGCCACGCGCTCCCATTTCTCGGCGGCGGGGTCAAAAACCTCCGCCCAGTTGGCTGACCTGGCCCAATTGTCGGCGACGCAACCTCCTATGACGTAAATCTTGCCGTCGACGACTCCCGTGGCGGCGAACTCGCGGCCGACGCGCATGGAGGGTCCACGTCGCCAACGGTGGAAGCGGCAATCGAGGAGCCAGACGTGAGAGGAGGGAACGTCGTTGATGGAACCGCCGATGACGTAGATGGTGTTGCCGAGGACGGCGTAGGCAGAACCGAGGGCGGGGGAGGGGTGGGAGGGAATCGGGACGAGGAGGATGCGGGTGGGGGTGCGGTGGAGGGTGAACCAGAGGAGGGTGGAGGCGCGTGAGCGGAGCGTGAGGTAGAGGTGGTGTTGGGTGGAGTTAAGAAGAGAGCGGGCGTGGAAGAAGAGAGGGGAGGAGAGGAGGGAGTGGATGGGCTTCGAGACAAGGGAGAGGACGGGATGGTGGGGCCTAGGGACGCGTGCTAGGCAGTTCAGTGCCACGTCATCAGGTAGGGTGGGGATCAGGCTCTTCGCTGGTTCCGATTCCGATTCCGAGGATGACGACGACATCGTTGCGAGGTGGAACTTGGGAGATGGCACACCGGAAATGGGGCGTGGGCGTCACTCACTGTTTCTCGATCACCATATAAAAGCTTTTCAAGTTGAGAGTATTCATATAAATTCAATTTTTATAAAATAATTAATTTTTTTAACTGCAGAGTGCAGACTATATATGTTTTTTTTTTTTTTTTTGTTGAGATGAGTAATGCTAGGAACCAACTTTCGGGATGAATAGGGAATTAACACGTATAATTAGAAAAATAATAATATGCGGTAAAAAAAAATGATCATATCATTTTCTTAATATTGACTCGTAAGACTTTCTTTTTAAGAATTTATTAAAGGAAGGTTAGCCCAAGAGACAACATAATTACATATTAAAATGGAAAACATATTATTAAAAAAAAAAATAAGGAATATTTACCGCTCTCTTTTATCTGCTCTAAAATCTTAATTTTTCATTCATTTTGTCCAACTAAACTTATTAAAAGGTTCAATTACAACAAAAAGTTATTCTTAAAAGAAAAAGTTTTAGTAGTCAATATTAGAAAGATAATATCATTTTTTTTCTTTTATTACTCATTATTTTTCTAATTATACTCATTGACTTTCTATTGATCCTCTAAAATTAATTTCGTAGCATTATTCTTAAAATAAAGCACCACTTGCACTCGAGGACTTATCAAAGTGCACCTAAGTTTAAATCTCTAATAAAAAAAAAAAAGAGAATATAACGTACGTGTGAATAATGAATTTAGGATGGAGGGTTAATTCAATATTAAAAAAAAAAAAAACTCAAATGCTCCCTCAAAACTTATTAAAGGATGGCACAAAAATTTGTTAAAAAGTAGTACTTAAACTTAGGTTTATTTGATATATGTTTTGTTGTTCCTTATTATATAATTTTGTTTATAGAACAATAAGAAATGACACAAATTTATTAAAAGTGGTATATTAATTAGTTCTATTTGACACACGAATTAATATTATTTCGTTCTCCTTTAAGAGACGAAAATGATGTAAAAGAAGGAAGGAAATGTCAACGACAACTACATAGAAGCAAATGAAGGAGGAAAAGAAGAAAAGGTAGAAGAAGGAGGAGGACGACAACAACTACACAAAAAAAGAGAAAAGTAGAATAGAAGAACAGAATAAGACAGAGAAGAAGATGGCGAGGAGTCGATGACATGACAGACATAGACGAAGAAGAAGAAAAAGAAGTAGAAGAGAGGGCCTCGTGTGCCAATCAAACTTAGTTGATCTTCGTTAGATAAATTACTGGTCACATTGAATTGTTTTTGAAATTGTCCTATAAAATAGAATGATAAATATCTTTGTGTGAGATATATATTAAGTTAAGATGGATTCTAAGATGAAGAGGTTTTTTTTCATGAAAATGACGAAGATTACCACATAAATGTTTAACTTTATTTTAAATAAATATAAAAAAGAAAATAAATAAAATAAATATAAAAAAGAAAATAAAAAACACCCATATAATAGTGAAATCAATGCCATCTTCATTCTCTTCACCATGCTATCTCTTCATGGTAGTAGGTACCTTAAGTTGAATCTGTCTAATTTGTAAAATAAGAATTTGCATAAAAGTATTCACCTAAAAAAATTTATATTCCCAGTACTAATTTTATGAAAAAAAAATCTTCTAAAATGAAAATATTGGTAAAGTGATAAAGTAATACTTTAACTACTTTTAAATTTATATTTTTTATAATTTGTAAAGTAATTAAAGTATTATTTTACCACCTTGTATAAATACTTACTTTAGAGGACCCTCGTCCAAATTTTATAGTATAAAATGCCATTTGACTCTTGAGTCTTGAGGAGCATTTTCGATGGACTTCTTGTTTATAACAAAAATTTCATCTTTTATTACCTAACAAACATGTTTTATATCACAAAACGATGAAAGAACAAGAGCTTGGCTCCTTTGTCATTTTAAAATAAAATAAAAACATACAATAATTTGAGAAAATTGCTTCACGCCATAATGAACTCATCAGAACTTTGTGGGCATGCTGCGGCTGATTCCTTGTATTTCCGGACACGGTTCAAGGTATGGAATCAGATCAGCAGGGCAAATCTTACAGGCAAGGACCCAGAGCTTGCAGTTGCATGATCACATTACAAATCTGGATAGAAGCATCCAACATTCTCAAATTTCTTAATCAGGAACTTGGCTTGCATTGATCAACACATCCGTACTTGTCAACTTGGGAACAAACATCCAGGCTTTAGCATTTTCCACTCAACTGCTGTGCTGCAGTGACCATGCAAAGGATTCAACATTCAACATCGGCCATACATTGAGAGCATCTCTTTAAGCCTATCTGCTTCTCTCTCCAGGCTATCAAAGCTCACCGAACTTTCAATCCTCCAACCCCAGTTTCCAAACTGCATTGGTCATGAGATCAACAATTTAATAATTTTATTATATCTTTTCGAGGATAAAATGATTCTTTTTTTGTAAATGGTTTAGGTGCAAGAACAAACTGAAAACTTGGAAGAAACTTTTACCTGAGTGGCAGGAATATTCATCCTGGCAGAACTCCCCAGTCCAAGAACATCTTGCATAGGTATTATTGCTGTTTGAGCAACAGAAGCCATTGCTGCCTTGATTAAAGACCAAGGAATGTCATCTTGCTCAGTTAGTGAGAGATAATTTATCACCTGAAACATGAAATAAAGGAGATGAATTCCCATCCAACTTGATAAAAAGTAGCATCTCGCTATTACACACAGGCTTTAGCACCCACATTCGATTTTTCTTCTTGCTTCAAAGCTTCCCACCAACCTTGGATCTGTAGCAGAAAGAATTTTCTTATCAGAATTTATTAATGTTAACAGGTAATATATTTGAAGACATACAATAATTTGGAACTAGACACATATCAATATCATTTATCTATCTCAATGGGTAAAACATCGTTACCATTATTATAATTTTAATTTTAAAGAAGACGAGGTGCTCATATCCCATATCTTATATTATCAGTTGCATCAGCAAATCTTTTACCATTTTCAAAGTGTATACCCAGGTCTCCTTACCATGAAGAGAGACATGCAGTGCTAAGAAATGAACACAAGAAATACTTACCGTGTCATTGTCGTGGGTCCCTGTATACACAACTTGATTGCACTCATGATTATGAGGCAAATGTGGGTTGGCAGCATCACTTCCAAACCCTGAAGAAAATAAATAGATGAGAAAATTATTAAGGAGATGGGACGTAGAATTACCACTTTAGAGAAGGACACAAAGCAACTGTAAACAAACTTAGCAATTAAAAATTACCAAACTGGAGGACAGCCATTCCAGGTGCTCCAATGGATTTTCTTAGTTGGACTACATCCTCGGTGATAACTCCCTGCCATTAAATAACATCCCCAAAAGAATTACAAGGGCTTTTCTTAGAAAGATTCATATACTTATTTCACTGGTACATGATTGACAGGAAAATCCCTCTCAAGATAAATTATACAATAAACATTTAATAATTTGTTATGATAATATGTACCAAGTCTTCTGCTGTAATATTAATTCTTCCAACTGCTCTGAAAATGGCATCAAAGAAAGATATCCCAGGTCCTACCTATCATTCAATTGATACAGAGCATATTATATTTTGACGAAACAGATTACAGATATAACGAAATTACAAGATCTGACCTTCCACTTTCCAACCATAGCTACTTTTTCTTCTGCACATTATAGAGCATACACATGTTACAAAAAATATCACACCAAGTAAAATGTTGAAAACTTGAAATAAACTTAGTATAGACTCACCAGAGGGAACAGCCCAAAATCCAGCAAGTCCTCTAAAGTGATCAATCCTAAATTCATCATATAAATTCTGTGCACGGCGTATGCGGCGTACCCACCACGAGTATCCTTCTTTCTCCATGGCATTCCAATCGTACAGCGGACTTCTCATTGAAATATGAAAATATAAAAAATCAGAAATCAGTAACCTAAATGAGTAAGGAGACCTTTCATTGTAGTATGCTATGCTAGCAATTATTACAATATAATGGTGTAGAAGATGGGAAATTTTTCTTGAAAGGGTTTATAGAAATAATCAATCAGGATATTGTCATAGGTGGTTAAAGAGTTATGGAAAGAGAAGAGGAACAAAGTAACATAATCATGGGGAATGAATTGTTCAAACTTCCAACAAAAAAGTTCATGAGAAAAAATTTAAAAAGATGGAAAAGGTTCAAATAATAAATTTATGGCAAAATATTTATCCTGGGATCAACATCAAACCTGCCCCACAGCTGACCAGTTTCACTGAATGCATCGGGTGGAACTCCACTCACTAGAAGAGGAAAACCTTTCCTGTTCTGTTGGATTAGTAGAGATTTGTTATGATCACAAGGTGAAAATGGAGTGAAAAAAACGTATATCAGACAACTTCAGAGTCAGATTCTTCAGAGAATACTAACCAGTATAAACTGCTTCTTATTTGCCCAAACATCTGCGCTATGATAACCAACATATATGGGCATGTCTCCCATTATCCTAATTCCCCTACTCTCTGCATAGTTACGAACATTCTGCCATTGCCTTTGGAACAAGAACTGTTGAG
>JASCZI010000244.1:37205-50594 GCA_036250425.1 Stylosanthes scabra
ACAAAAGCATAAGTGACTCAGCAAAACCACTTCTGGTTACATGAGGAAAGATATGAATCAAGTGTTAATTATAAATTATAACTGGGAAATATTCATTATGATATCATACAAAATGTCTCTTCTCTTGATAAATCTCTTCTAGAGCTGCAAGATGGCGGTTTCTTAGAGGTTCAGGCCAATTGTACCAGCTGATTGTATTTAAACTATCATCAATAGCAGCAAAATAAGCTGCATCTTCAAGCCAGCCTGTACAACATTGAAAAGAGATTACACCATTACAAGAGAAAAACCTACAATAAAAATTGATCATTGTTCGCCTTGGAAACAATAACACCACCCATCCCCGATCTACTTCGTAAAGAGTTGAGAAAGTTTTCCATGTCTAATATTTGAAAATGGATCATGGAATATGTGTGATAACTGTGCCTATCTAAGACAAGCATCTTTACATGAGCTTTGGAGAAAAGAAATCCATCACAAGAATGGAATTTTAATAATTTAGTTGTATATTTTCCTAGAAAAATCCTTGCTGAGGATTGAAGAATGTATTTAGCAGAGAGGAAAGGGCATAACGTAGCACGATCAAGAATCCCAACAAGCAAAAACAATAAAAATTAAAAACAAAAAATCAAGGAGATGTGAATCCTACATGTTTATTCAAATCAGTTTTCGTTTGCAGAAAAACATCTTGAAGTTAAAGAAAACGCTTTATAAGCTAAAAAGGCATGCTGGGATGTAAAATTAGAAGTGCAACTAATTGAGTTTCTTACTTGATATGTTAGGGTCCCTACGAAAACTCTCAAGCTGTGTTTTGAGTTCTCCTTCACTTGAAATCAACCTCTCTGCAGCCTATAAAAAGGGGTTTCAACAAAAGGAAAATATAAATTAGGTACGAATGGCACAGAAATTGCTGAAATGTTCAATGACATAAGGAAATTACTCCTTGATTCACGAAGGTTGAGTTATGCATGCAACTATGCAAGGATACTGCTCAAATATAAGTGACTGACAATTAAAGTATCAAATTAGTTCTTCATTATACCAAAGTTAAACAAACATGTGACAACTTTATTTTAATTAGAAGAAAGGGAAGAATGGCAGTGATGAATGAATATCTTACTTTAGTTATCAAGGGATCCTTAAGGTCAGCAACAAGTGAAAAATTGACCCGCTCAGCATCACTGCATTCGTTTAAGAATATTATAAGAAAAAGAAAGGCAAAGAGGAAGCACTAGAAAGGGGAGTGAAAAACATAGCAGTAAATCTCACATGGGTTCTGGAAGCTCATGCTTTTCCAATAATCCATCCTTAACAAGCTCCTCCAGAGAGATAAGCAGGGTGTTTCCACAATTTGCATCCTAAAGAAAAAGCAGGTAAGCTTTCAGCAGAAGAGTATTACTTTTAAAAATGAAAATAAAAAGAGTTGACCCTCAATGTCAGTCAACTCATCTGCACCTAAAAACAAAAATGGAAAAAGACAAAAACAAAATAAATAAAATAAAAATGATAGAACCTGGCCGGAGTAAGGGGAGCCTTCTTCGTTAGCTTTTCTGCCGGGAGGCACAAGCGGTAGCACCTGCAAGAAGAAGAATAGAAGTTTTCAAAGTGAAATCATTTTCAAACAAGAAGAAGAAATCTAAGAGGTTCGTTCAAAACCTGCCAAAGGGAGCAACCAGAATGATGGAGCCAATCAATGAAACGAAATGCCTCTTGGCCGAGATCGCCGATGCCGCAGGGTCCGCGAAACGAGGTGGGATGGAGCAGAATGCCGGCTCTTCTGCGATCGTCGGGGTGAGGCTTGGGAAGCCAATCGGCGTAATTTGGCGGCAAATCTTGACCGACGGTGAGTTTAGATATTGACGGAAGAGAGGGTTGTTGGAGGGAGAGGCAATTAGTTACGGAAAGAGTGGGTTTTGCATTGGAGCGAGTGAGAGTGAGTGAGGTGCAGCGGTGGAGGTGCGGGTATGAACAGAGTGGGAGATTGGTGAGAGCCATGTTAGATTGTCTATTTTGGAGTTTCAGTTGAAGAAACTAGAAAAAAGAAAGACAAAGAAGCATAGACGCTGGCAGAAAGCACGTGAGTGGTGACTACATGGAGCAAATCATTCATGATTCATCCAATGTGTACATACGCTTTCACTCTCTTCAGCTGCTTGATCCGAGGCATAGACGCATAACCGTATGTCGTTTACGAGAATCGCACCGATTATTAAACTAGCTGAGTGATTAATTTAATTATTAAAAATTTGATCGGGATCGAACTTGAAATTAGATCAATTTAGTTTTTTTTTTTTTACTGAAAAGAAAAGCAACAAAAACTAAGGAGCTACAAGCAACTCCTTCAGAGAAAATTGCATGAGAAGGAGAACTCCATTATTTCAAATCATGCTGAGTAGTGGCAGCATGTCTAGCCAAAAAATCTATCACTCCATTAACTGATCTGTCAATAAGAAAGATGGAGAAATTTCACGGACGAGAAAGGAAATCATGAATCTTAGAAACCAAGTCCTGATGAACACCAACCATAAAGTAATTCTGAACTAAGTTAAAAGCATCAAAGCAGTGAATTTCACATATAACTGATCGATAACCCATATCCCAAACCAACCAAAGAGCATGCCAAATTGCAAGCAGCTCACATCGGAGAATAACAGTTTTACTAACCCTGCCACCAAAACCTCTTAACCAAGAGCCATTGCTATCACGCACCGCAAAACCAAAACCAGCAAGCTTACTATTAGGGAAGAAACTCCTATCACAATTCAGTTTGAGATAAGAAGGAGGAGGAGGGCGCCAAGTAGAGCACGGGCCAAGAAAGATAGAAGGGAGAGAAGAACAAAAGATAGAAGAGAATTCTTGGGCAGATTTCCTACAAAGAGAGATAACTTTACCAAGGTTCCACGGATCATTGGGATTAAATAAGTCATTATTTCTGTCCCGCCAAACCCACCAAATCCCGGCAGCAAAGAGGTGAAGATTGTGGGCACAACATTTATGAATCCAATCAACAAAGTAAGAAAGATTATTCAAAGGGAGAGAATCAAAACCAAGGGACATCCACACAGAAAGAGCTTTATCCCAGAAAAAGAGACAATGGGATAGATTCAGGAGAAGAAGAGCACCTAGGACATGCAGAAGAGCCAGCCATACCTCTTTTGAACCATAACAGAGCAGTAGGTAGAGCATCATGCACACAAAGCAACAAGAGAAACTTTATTTTCTCTGGCACTTTAAAGCGCCAAAGCCAAAGCCAATTTGAAAAAGATTGCCACCCATGCTTATGCGCATCCAACCAATCATAAGCATCCCTCAGAGTATAAATTTTTGTGGCATTAGAATTCCAGAATCAGTCTGCCTCTCTGCTTGTACTTAAATCCGGGTTGATAAACATGATATCTTGAGTAATAGTCACCAGAAGGGGAGTATATAAAAGCTGCAAATGGCAGTTTCCAGACCGCCAGAGATCATTAATTTTCAAATCAGTATCCGAAATATGGATAAAAGGGAGCTCCTTAGCAAGGCAACCAAGAAGAAAACCAAAATGATTGATCCAGCACACCAGTAAACCAAGAAAAGCCATCTTTCAGTTTCTTAATAGCTTGGAGGACACTAAAACAAATTCCAGAAACCTGCTTCCTTGGGGAAAAGTCAAAAGAATTAAAGCTGTCAAGGTATTTAGCAAGCATTATCCTAACCCAAAACTTGTCAGGACAATGAAGAAGTTGCCACCCAAGAAGAGCTGTGTTCATACACTATGTGTCCTTGATCCCAAGCCCGCCATATGTTCTCGGTGTCACCACTGTGCTCCAATTCACAAGATTTAAAAATATTTTAAAATAAAACATTATTTAAAATATAATATATTTTTAAAAATAATCATTTCTATACATTAAAAACTAGTCTGATTATCATTTTTTCCAATTTTTTTTCTTGAACCAAAAGGTTGTACATGCAAAGGGTTTTTGGTTTTTCGGTCAAACCGAACAATCCGATCCAATTCTTAGAACCTTGGTCTTTACTCATTCACATCCCGAACCGACAATTGAACTGGGAAGACGTCTAGGTCATTGAATTACTCGTTGAATTAATTGACTTGATCACTGTTAAATAAATATATAAAATTATAATTAGAATTTAAATACAAATCTTCACTATTCATAAATACATTAAGGAAAAGTATAGGGGCAAATATAATTGGGTCCAATGGGAGCAAACAAAACCCTAGCCCATCTCTTTCCGTAGAAACCCTATCTCCTCTCTCTCTTACTTCCTCCCTCCACCGCGCTGCCATTACGTCACCCTCGCTGCTCATCGCACCACCTTCATTGGCACTCTTTTTCACTGCGCCGTCGCCTCTTATTATTTTGCCTTGATATCCTCTTTTTCTTCCTTCCTCCCTCCACCGCAGCCTCATCGTGCCGCCGCCGCTTCTTCCGCCTCAATGACCGACTTCGGCGAGGCCTCGATAGCAGCGACAAGGAAGAATACAACGCCGATTTGTGTGTTGGCGTCCTATGCAACGCCTATCTATTCGAATTCCACCAGAGCCACCTCTTCTTATTCTTCTTTGATGGATCCCAACCGTCGTCGTCATTTCTTCGTGCGTCCCTGTTCAGTTCTTCTTCTTCTTCTTCTTCTTCTTCTTCTTCGTGAGTCGCTGTTTAGTTTCTTCTTCTTCTTCTTCGTGTGTCCCTGTCCAGTGGTAATGGTGGCGGTGGTGGTGAGGTTAGGGTTAGGCGATGGTGGTGGTGGTGGTGGTGGTGAGGTAAATTGAGGTTACAGATGATAATTGTATTATGTTTTGGATGATAACTTGAATCTGTTTCGTTTGATGATTTTGTTGGTGAGGGTTTAGGGTTATAGATGATAATTGTATTCTGTTTCGGATGATAATTTGTATCTATTTCGAATGATAATTGGTTTTAGTTTCAGATAATATTTTTTTTAATTTCGCATGATAACTTCTAATTCGACTTATTGGCTCCTTAATGGCTCCCTTATGTTGGTTTCGCAGCACTATTGATATATTAATATCAATCAAGTATTAATTCATAAAGATAACTAATAAAAATGTGAAAATAGATAATAAACTGGTCACAATTACAAAATATTTTCTAAACTTAAATGAACAAGCGATAAAAAAGTATCAGACAATGTTTATTCTTGAAATGAACAAGAGATCATTTTAAGATGTGAAGATGTGTGTGATGAAGACATTTTTTAACATTCTAGGCTATTTTACTCAAATGTCCCTATTTCGAAAACTTATTCCGGATTGTCCCTATTTTAAAACAATTGACCCAGCTGTTCCCGTTTTGCCACGATGACAGTTGACTTTTTTTGACGCTATTGACTCGGAGGCACCAAAGCGTTAGCATCTGCTGCTGCATCACCTCTATGTGTTGTAGATGTTGCTCTAAATGGGCATCCTGTTTAGCGATGATATTCTTTAGTGTGATAATTTCGTCGGGTTGTTGCTGCAACTCATACCCATGATCCTGGAGGCTCTGCGTTAGGTTGTGGACCTTCTCTCTTAAGTTGACTTCTGTAGGGCCTATGCGAGTGCTATTGGCGGAGGTAGAGGAACCTCCGAAACCGAAGGAGCGAAGAGATCTAGCGATGAATCCGCCAGCCCCGTAAACTCGATTCTTGTGTGGCTCAAACAGAGTCGGACGCCATACAGTATCCAAGTCCATAGGCGTAGAACTAGCAAACTTAGCAGCTTCCTCTAGTGCCCGCTGAGTGGCGATGTTGAAGTTGTCATTCCATTCACCCTAAGACACAGAAAAATTCCAAGTTAGCATGTTTTTTACTTATTATAGAGATAACGTTAGATAAGCTTATTTTCAAAAAGGTCCTTGTCAACAAAAATATCCAAAGCAGTTTTTTACTTAAAAAACCTATCTTCAACTAAAGGTTTAGTAGATATATCAGTTACTTGATTTTCATATTTAATAAATTAGATACAAATATTTACCTTTTGGCTTTTGTACATATTTTCGTAGCGAGAGATATTTCACCTCTATAAATTTGTCCTCTTAAGTGCAAAACATGATTTTTTTTTTTAAATATTAATAGCACTCGTATTGTCACACATAAAGATAAAGATAAATTAAATGTAAGTCAACCATACAAGACCAAGTTCTAATTCTAAATTAGGGTAAATTATCCAATGATTTCTGACGGTTTGACTTTAAATTTTTACTTATTTCAGTATTATGAGTATAATTAAGAAAACAAATTAAAACTCTAATTAAAATTATGGTAGGTTAAATATAGTTAATTCATCTTAAATTCATATTTCATTTGACTTCTCAATATTCAATACTTAAGTGTCTTAGATAAGAATTTAACTACTATCTTATTATGATTTAATGACATCTTTTAAAAGTATAATAACAGAAATTGCATATTTTAATAATTTTTTAAAAAAATATTTTTTTTATAATATTATAAAAATATATCCTTGAAATACATTTTGCAAGAACCTTTGAATATATAGGGCACGACATTCATTACAAATTTGCAGGTAACTAAAAGATAACAAGAGAAAGCATAATTCTGCCAAAGTAATTGGCCAAAACCACAAGAGATGTTACATGCTGCAATTTCATTATGAAGTTGTAACTCCACAATTTTCACTAACCTAATTATTAATAATAAAATAATCAATATCAATTCTAACAAGGAACCAAAAAGGTGAATAAATAAAGCTCGTATAAAGCATTCTTTGCGCTCTCAATTAGAAGAACGAGTGCAGATTTATGATAATTCTACATGGTTGACTCCTTAATTAGATTCTGACAAAAAATATAGTAAGCTCAGGCCCACAATTATTCACACCATCAGGGCTCAACATATACAAAGTCTCGGAATCTTTGGAGCCCACAACGTGTTCGAAATTTGCACGCATGTAAGAGAACTCTCTATCTCCACCATCCACGTCAGATCTCCCTAACAAAACACCAGCACCCATTGATACAGCCTTGAGAAGCTCCATCACGTGAAGATCCTCCTCCGTAGCTTCCCTCTTCATACCATAACCAATTTTCTTGCCGTTACAAAACATGGTCCACAACGGCTCCTCCATTATCGTGATCTTGTCCTTTTCATGCCTCCTCTCGCATTCGAGGGCGATCCTAACCATCCCTGCGGCCATTTCCTTTTGGAGAACATTGGTTTGCATGGATAACTCAATCACATAGGAAGGGAGGCATCGAGGGTTTTCTTGAAGAGAAAGGCTCACGCGTCCTTTGCGGTAACCGAATAACGTTCCGCAAACTTTGGTGCCGCTTAGGTTGACGGCCCTGTGTTGGCCGTCTCCGCCGCCGGGGGTTGGGAACTTGCATGAAGGGGCGAGAATGGGGAAAGAGCGAAAGACGGAGCGGAAAACGTGTCTGATTTTTGTTCTGGTGGTTTTCTTCTTCTGGGAGGGTTGGACGAGGGAGATCTTGGAAGGGGTTGGAAGAGGTGGTGGTGTGGGAGGTGATATTGTTGTTGTTATTGTTCTTGTTGATGCAGATGAAGTGCGTGGGGAATAGAAATGGGTGGATTTGGGTGTGTTTGATATGGATCTTGTCTCCCCCATTGGTCGATGAAGACAAAGTTCATGAACCATGAGGAGGAGAAGATCAAGAACAACAGTGCCATGGGAGGGAGGGAGAGAAAAGTGAGATGTGTGTTTTGGGTGTTACAGGTTCGAGCGTCAACGTTTGGTTAAGACTTTTGCGGGCTTAAGATGGATTTTTTGTCCTTTAATTCTTAATACTCCTATTATTTCTCTCCCTTCAATTTCAATACTCCTCTCCTCTTCTAAATGCTTTGAATAGTATGCTTTTATATATGAATGGATAGTTAAATTAATTTAATTTTATCAATAAATTAGTTTCTAAAAGATTAAAATTAATCATATTAACCTTCTAAAACTTTATTAATGATTTTTTAAAGTAATTGGTCACACATAATACTTTAAAAATATGTCATCTTGATTATAAGAATTATTTTAAAAAAAATATTATCTTTTTTCGTAAATAAAGAGAATAATTCTTCAACTTTTACAATTACAATTATCACATAAAATGATTATTATTTTTGTCCAAACAACTCTAATAAATAAACACAATGTCATTTTTAATTAGGGTGGTGATATGTCACGTAAGTACGTAACGTTCTATATGGACATATAATAATCATTTTTTTTGTGTCTTGACATATAATAATCGTTAACAAATATTGTTAATGGAGTAACATAAAGATGAATATAATTAATTTTTCAATTTTTTAGAGATTAATTAGATTAATAAAATTTTTTAGGGACAAACTATCAACCTATCTTTTAAGAATTAATTTAACCACTAAAATATATATAATGTATCTTATGAAAATGAGTTTCTTATTTGAGAATGTGAGAATATATTTATATATAGCCGTTGGATGTATTTAAACGATTGATATTAAATTTTTTCACTAATAATCAATAAATGCTTATCCACTAAATAATAATAAATACAGTCACAAACAATTATCACTCTAAAATTAAATGTTCATTCTTTTTCTTCAAAATATTCAAATTCACTTGTCAAATAAAAAAAATCACATATTATATAATTTTTTAGGAAACAGGTCAGGTTCTCCATGGTTTACGGTAATTCAATAATCTTAACCGTTGATTTTAATTTGTATATATTTTGAAATTATTTTATAATTGAAATCAACGGTTAAGATCATTAGATTACCATATACCCGGGAACACCTAACTTGCTTCCAATTTTTTATATGTAAGACCATCTTATATTAAATAGTAATAGTAGAAGTCATAAAAAAAAATAGTAATAGTAGTGCTATAAACCAACATTAGGGAGCATTAAGGAGCCGTTATTATCCAAAATTAAAAATAGTTATCATCCGAAACTAAAAACAATTATCATCTGAAAATGTACAAAATTATCATTTAAAACTTAACAAAATTATCATCCAAAACAAAATAGAACTTATCATCTGAAACTAAACGAAATTATCATTCAAACAAAACACAACTTATCATCCGTAATCTACTCACTACAACCTCCGTTACCAACAGCAAAACCACCAAGACTACCTGATAAAACCTGTTCCGGCGGATAATTTTACTGCATTAATTGATTAATTGTCACCCTATCATCACTTAAACACTAGTAAAATAGGTCTGATTGCACTTAGTAGTTCCTTAGGACTGTAATTGTAATTATCTGCTATTTTGGCCAACATTTACTGTGTTTTGAACTATTTCCCGTTCCGCACGATGCCTTGATGTGTGCACTTAAGTGTTTCAAGATTTAACAGGCGGAGTTCGGAGCGGAAGTGGCCGGAGAGAGCGAAAGGAACAAAAGGATCGCAAGAAAACCTAGAAGGCCAAAGCTGGAGCCTATGCGTACGCATCCTGGCCTTGGGCAGCACGCCTATTTGGTAGAACGGACACCTATGCGTACGCATTCAGAGCTTCTATGTGTATGCATAGATCATTTCCAGCATCTATAAATAGAGGAGCCTTTCACCATTTCAAGGGAGCCCACTTCCACATTTAGTTTAGATTCTAGGGTTCCATTTTAGGTTTTCTTTTCCATTCACTAGCCAGACTTTTTATTTTTATTACTTGTTTGTTTATATTATTGTTATTCTGTCAAACTTCAGTTTTAATCAAATTACTTTATCGTTATTCTGTCCGTTTACTTTTATGCAAACTGCGATTTTACATACTGTTATGCTGCCGATTTATTTTGATGCTTTTATGATTTCCGCAATTAGTGAGTAGAGTCCCATAGTGTCTCGGCTGTGGGGTGAAATGTGCAAATGACTAGAGATGCAAGTCCCCAAGGGATTAGAGGGGAAGGAATGGGTTAAGCCTGTAATGCTATCCGCAGACACCCCTGCTAGCATAGTGGCAGTTCCTTACAGTACGTGGTTCACCACAGTGATAACAGGCACAAGTGCATTAGGACCTGGTGACAACAAGTTTGACCCGGTGACAGCGGGGACCCTATAGAGTTCGTTCAGTCCTAGACATAGATCATAGACTCCACTGCCAGTTTAGATAAGCGCAAGAGGTCCTGGTGACAGCAGGATTGCCCCGGTGACAACGGGTACTCTAGAGAGTCGTGGGCTGGATCGCTAACTCCAACGCAACACCTGCACCTTTGTGAGTTCGAACTCGGTATTGTGGGTCTGTTGCCTCACAGCTAGTTAGTCAAGGATGTGCAGAGCTTCCTCCTAGGGGGTGTATAATCGATCCGGGACACAGCAGCAATGATAGCGATGCACAATATTTCAACTCACGGCCGGGATACTCTCTTATTATCATTGTTATTCAACTGCTTTAAACTGCTTTCAACTGCTTTCACATTGCGAACTACTTTCAAACAAACTCAACTGCAACCAACCCTAATAAAAAATAAACTTTCACTTTCGCTTCCTGAGCAGAACGACCCGAGTCCCATACTCGGTATTTTGGTTGCACCCCTGTGACACCTCTTTTAAAACGTACCGACGCAGCCCGCGAGGGATAAGGTGCTTTTCAGCTACAACAACGAAAGCATCCCCACCCAAGTGAGCGTGTCACTATCATCACCACAACAACAGCAACCACCACTACCACAACCACAACTGCACTTCACCACCACAAGCACAACTACAATCTTACCACCACTTAACCAGCACCACCATTGTACAGGAAAAAAGAAGAAGAAGATCTTACCAGTCACCACTGTTGTCGCCAGACAGGAATGAACGAAGAAGAAGAAGCGGCGGCGGCGGCAGCCGAGATCTGGCTCCTCCCATTGACGCACGATGTAGAAGAAGATGTGGTGGCCGAGATCTGACTCCTCTCGTGGACGCACGAAGAAGAAGAAGAAGACACGATGGCTGGTGGTGGCGTGACGTGAAGAAGAGGAAGAAGACGCGGTGGTTGGGCGGTGGTGGCGCGGTGACGACGTCGGTGGAGGAAGGAAAAAAGGAAGAAAGATGATTAGGACTTTGATTTATATATATGGGTTTCTAATTGACTACATTGTCAAAGTTTTCCTAAACTTTCTCATATATATATATTGCTAAGGTAAATTCTGTGGTGCCACTCATGATTTGATGGCATCATGCAACATATATTTGGATGCATTGATTGTTGGGCGTGCATCATAAATGTGATGTACTGTAGAAGATGATTTATTTGAGATGTAATGAGCTACTTACAAAACAGGTTATACCTTTTTTATTTTAACATTAATGATTATTTTTTGTTGGTAACAAACATTAATGATTATTTTGGAATTAGGAATTGTTTTCGAAAATTCAATCACATGATATAAGAAATTATTTATGGTCCACAAAGAAATTCAGTAAAAGAAATAAGAAAAACAAAAAAATAAAAAATAATGAATCACTTTTATGCTTTATAATATCTTTAGAAATTTATAGAGTCCATTACAAAATTTAAATGAAAAATATTTAATTAGAACAATAATCATTATTTACCGTATGAGATATATTATACGATAAATAATATTACATAATATTTTTTATTTATTTATTGTCAACTTTTTTAATAAAAATAAATGCCAAATATTTAACACTTGTTACGAAATAAAAAAAAATTAATATTATACAGTATGTTAACCTTTTGCATTAATCTTATTACATAATACATACATTGGTAACAATTTTATATTTGAATAAATATTTAAATTTATTATTAAATTAGAAAATTTTAATAAAAAATTAATATTGATGCTTAAATAGAAAATAATTTTAGCAGAAATACGGTGAAAATTTGGCTTAGAATTTACATTATTTCCATGTGCTTTTTGTATATAACTGTCTTTTATTGTGTTACACAAATAATACAAAATCATCATCTTTAACCTCTAGATGAGTTAAGAGACTAGATTTTTGACCCGCCCCAACAAAAAATGGGTCAACAACCATATCTCCTTCATTTGACCATGGTTTTTCATGTTTTTTATGTCTATCGATTCGCCGTTAAACACTCTATAAAACCTACTATGTTATTTAGATGTATCTTAACCAAAATATTTTTGGGTTTATTAGAGAACGAATAAGAATAGCAAAATTCTTTCATGAGTTTCAGATTTAATTGTGTAATAAAGGCTAAACAAATACACGACTTGAAATCAAATAATCCTCCTGAAAATTCATGTTGAACTACATCTAATGTACATCTTAATAATCTAATTGTTAGCATTGGGCAGATATTTATATGACTTCCAGTAGTTTCCAGAGGGAAGTTAATTAATTGTAAATAGAAATTAGTTACCTATTTCTATTAGTTAGTTAGAACTTTCTGCACTTGTATATATACCAATTTTATGCAGTGAAATAAACAACTCTTCATTCTCTTCAATCAATTTTCTATTGGTTCAACATGGTATCAGAAGAAATTATATCTTCCGCACCGTCATTTTCTCTCTGAAAATTTTCTCTCATTCTTCATTTTCTTTCTCTCTCTTTTTTTTTCTTCCTTGCACTAGAACTCACACGACTGAGCTGATGAGAGTTGCTTCTCTCCTTCCATTATCATCTCTTGCGTGAAGAAGAGAAGGCTCCAATCACGAGATCCAGTTCAAGAGGTTACCAAATTCCAAAAAATTCTGAAGTTTCATCCATGGCGGATCCATTTTTTTCTTTCTACTGCAGATCAACCAGGCCTCATCCTAGTGACTGATGCGTGTGTATCTTGGGTTGTTTTTAGCTTCAATGCCTCTTTAATTATATGATTATTCTTGTGATTTATACTCTCAATTTGTAAATCAAACAAACTTGATGTTCTAGTTTTAGACAGTAGCCCCACGTTATACGTGGGAATTAGACAGCAACTTCCAGATTTGGGCATAAACTCCACGTTATACGTGGAGAAGCCCACGTATAACGTGGGAGATGAATTCCAACGTCCAAAAAGCCTGTTTTGACCACTTTAACCAAGATCTTTCAAGCCTCAAATCCATTCATCAATCAAGGACAAATTTAGAAGATTCAAGAGAAGATTGATTGGAGATGAAGTGAAGAGATAAGAATTGTAATCATAGGAAGATAAGATTAGATTAGATTTTGATTTGAATTTAGATTAGATTTAAAATAAGATATTATTAGATTTTAATTTGAATTTGAAATTAGATTAGGATAGGTATAAAGAATGATTTAACCACCTAGGGTTAGACACTCAGCACATATTTTACTTTTCATAATTTTTAGATCTAGTTTTTATTATGCAAGGCTAAACTACTCCATTGTTAAGGGTTAGGAGCTCTGTTCACCCAGCATGAGGTAGTCAACTATGTACATTCGTTTATTAATTCATTGAGGTATTTTCAGTTATCTTCTATGTATGATTTAATTTTCTGTTCT
>JASCZI010000245.1:0-15062 GCA_036250425.1 Stylosanthes scabra
TATATATATATATATATATATATATATATATATATATTATAAGAAAAATAAAAAGTAGCCCACAAAATATAGAATTAGAGATGTTACACGCTTCAGTAACATAAAGAATACTTTTTATTATTATTATTATTACTCTAAAACAACAGAGAAGAATATCTCAAAATCTTTTTATTGACATAGTTCGTTCCTCCATAAAAGAAAAATAAAAGACTTTTATTGATATCTACAATGATTGGATGCTGTACTAGTACTAAGTAAGCTGCACTTTCAAAAAAGATAACCACTAAAAATTAAATTAATATTTCCTCACTTGCATTTCTTACTTGAAACAATGCAAAGAAACCAATACAAATAAACAGTGATAAAAATAAAAAAATAAAACCAAATAAAAATCAGCTATCAAATTAGACAAAAATATTTATACAAAAATACAAATTTTTTTTATACACGTAATATTTTTAAAAATAAAAAAATCATTGAAACTCACCGTGTTTCTTGCAACCATGAAAGGCTTAGCATTGTGCCTACAAAGATCCAAGCTAACTTCCATACCAGAATTTCCACAACCAACCACCAAAACCTTCTTGTTCTTATAACCATCACCAGATTTATATTCACTAGTGTGAACAACATCACCATGAAACTTTTCCATTCCAAGAATCCTCGGAATCATAGGTTCTGCATTTTCTCCAGTAGCTACAATAAGCCATGGAGAAAAGTAAACAAAATCTTGGGTCCTAACTACCCAAATCTGGGAAGCGGAATCGAACTCCGCGCATTCGACTATCTGGTTGAACCTCGGTTGAACCTTGAAATGGGAAGCGTAAGACTCCATATAAGTTATGAACTGGTACTTGGTTGGGTATTTAGGGAAGGTTTCTGGGAACCCCATTAATGGGAGTTCGCAGAAATTCTTGGGGAGATGGAGTTTGAGGCGGTCGTAGGTCTTGTTTTGCCAGAGCGAAGCGATACAGTCGCTTCGCTCGAGGATGATGGAGGGGATGGAATGCTGGGAAAGGCATGCCGCTACGGCTATGCCTGAAGGCCCAGCTCCTACTATGATTGGGCCTTGGGCCCAAACACAGTTTCTTTGTTCTTTCGAAGAAGAAAAAGAAGTGGAGGATGACGATGACGACAGAGAAGGAGAAGCAGCACAGGACATTATGCAAAGAAGGAAGAAGTAAAAGGGTGAAAGGTTGAAAGGTGTTTTTGTTTGAAGATTTTGAATGAGAGGTGAAGTTGTATTTTGTGAAGAGGGTTGAGTTTTATAGTGTGGGGGGTGTTATGGGAATTTAAAGAGGTAGATAGGGTGTGTAGGGAGAGAGGGGGTTAGCGTGAAGAGACTCAAGAGAGGGAAATTTTGTCAAAGGGAAGAAGGGAAGAGGTTCAGGGTGTGGTTCGAAGGCTGAGCCTTATAAATGCATGGAGAGAGAGAGAGAGAGAGGGTGTGGGGTGGGGTGTGGTGTAATTGAGGCGTGAAGGTTAAGAAAAAGGATTTGATTTTGTTTCTCAAGGCTCTTTATTCTTCTCTCTTATAAGGAGATATAGAGAGAGAGAGTGAGAGATATGGTGAGTAGCAAATAGCAATGGTGAAAATTGATAAGAATCATTTTACAGAGTAGTCAACAGTTTTATAGTAGTCATGTAGTTAATACAGCAAGTAGAAAATAAGACTGTAACGAAAATCTACATCTACATGCACAATAAAAGTGCAACTAGTTCTTTTCTTTTTGACATGAAAAGTGGAACTAGTTTATCTACCCTTAAAAATCAATCATTAAATTAATTATATATATTTGACTTATAAAATACACACATAAAAACTAAATAATATACATAATTTTTTTATATTTACATAAAATTCAATCATATAAATAAATATGTTATTAATTATTTTTAATATTAAATATGATATTTTTGCTGAATATTATTACATTTTTTATTTTTAATTTCTCCTTTTTCTTAGTTAAAAATTGTAATAATATCCAGTATTTTTAATATTTATTATTTTTTAAATTAATAATTGAATAATGTTGGGACATAACTAAATTAAAATATTCCTTCATAGAGAAAATAAATGACTTAAAAATTAATAATTCAAAACGAAAATGATAAATTGAAACTAACTACAAATTTATATCTAGACAAAAAAAACTATAAAATTATATCTTGCAGAATATTTAAGAAAAAGGAACTTCAAAAATAATATCAAATGAGAAAAATAATGACAATAGATATTTCAAGTGTGTAAAGAGTGTAGCTCTGCATCTGAGTTCTAATTTTCATGAAGAAAAATAAAATCTCAAAATTTCTCTAATTAACTTAGGATTGGAGCGGTTATTTAATATAATAATCCAATGACAAAAAAAAAAAAGAAAGTGTGGAAGAGTATTTTCCATCTTTAGAGTGACTATCCAAATAAAGATGTTTTCATACCAACATGAACATCTTAGCTAATAGCTAATGGCTATTAAATACTTTGATAGATATATGTCGGATTAAATTACTTAAAATTGTGTTAAATTTATTACTGTGTTTAGTTTATTAAAATTTATTAAACCCGGGTGATGGAAAGTAATATCTTTTTCTATTATGAATGGAGAGCTTGTTTAAACTATATTAAAATAAACTAATATAGGTGATCATAAATATTCAAAGAGCAGGTACCAATTAATAATATATATTAAAATCATGCTGTTCATGGAAGCAAATATTTCAAAAGATACAGAGATATGAATTGCAATGGTGAAAAATTGATAGATATATAAATGCACTTTAAAAAAATCCTTCAACTTTGACACGCTTTGTCAGTACTCAGAATGTAATTTATGCATCTCGGTTTTTATTTCATTTTTTAAAATAATTTGAACAGCCATATATATATGACGTTTTGCTATACCCTGTGTATACATGATGACTATATGAGTGTGTATATATCATTCTATAGCATAAAGTAAGAAATAAATACTGTTAATTATTTAATTTTAAGTTCATGCCACAAATATTCTTCGTAGAACATAATCCAATTCTAGTTCTAGCTAATATAATTCTCCCAGCACTAATTACTGATGTTATATATGCCTAGAGCTTGATTCCATTCCATATAATGTGAACTAAAAATATTAATATAAATATTTTATGGTGACAAATATTCACTTGTCTTTTCATTTTAGTTAGTGATTTATATTATTATGTGAAATTCCTAGATATGGTTTAGAGGGAATAAAATTTCTTTCTGTAACATTCATTTAGTTTTAAGTAAATAATTGACAATAGTAGTATAAAATAATATTTGTGTTTTTCTCTAAAGCTGCTAAGAATATCTCATCAATTATTGTGTTATTATATTAGCTATCCAATCTTTGCATTGTAAATGCTGAAAACGAAAAGAAAGAAAATAGCTTGGTGGTTAGTCTCATTTGTGAAATGAGCTTTATTTTTAATAATTATATTTACACATTAAAATCAGCTATTAAAATTAATTATCAATATATAATATATATAAAAATATAAAATACATACTAAAAATAAATTAAATTATATATATTTTATATTTCAATATATATTATATATTAATAACTAATTTAGTGGTTAATTTTAATATATATATAGTTTAACACATTATTTTTTAAAAAATAATTTGTAAACAAATGTATATATTTATGCGCATGTGTATATATGTAAAATAAACAATTTTTTTTTATAAATTAGGATAATAACAAAATTTTGCAAAATATCAAATAAAATATTTGTATACAGTACATGTGTACCAAGTTCTATGTTGTCTAAAATAAAAACTTGATAACCTTTATAACGGTGAGATGATTCTCATAAAACAAAATCAATTTGTCTAACAAATCTCAGGCTCCAAGTCCTTATCTAGTAGTAGTGTAAGTTATCGAATCAGACCGAAAATTATCGCAAAATCAAACCGAAAAAATGCAACAATCGATCTAAACAAATGAAAATTTTATTTTTTTTTTGTTTTTAACCAATTAAACTGTTCATTTCAATTTTTGGTTCTCTCCGTTAAAAATCGACTGAATCAAATCGATGATAATATACATAATACAGAAGTAGTAGTATAGTTTTGCTAGTTTACCTCTAACCCTAAGTATAAATAAACGCCAAGGCTTACTTAATTTTTTTAGAGAGTATCAGAACTAAATTAAACCAAAAAAAGAAAATTGTTATTGGACTATCATCATACCACACGATTAAGTCGTCTAACTAATTTCACACTCCAAATTCTTATCTGGCTAAAACTTAGTGTGATGGGTGTATCATAGGAAAAATATAGATAATTAATAATTTTTTAACCAACAAATCAGCTAATAAAAAATAGAACATCCACAATGAAAGTCATAGAACATCCGAAACCTAAAGCAATTATCAACCAACTTTATATTTTTTAGAAATAGAACATCCGAAATCTAAAGAAACAGAAATTCAGTTTAAGTTGTTGACTAATGTTGGTTAAATTTTTATTCATCACTTTTTGTTTAAAATAGATAACATGATAATTCTTATAAGTGTGAGACGATTTTTATAACTTGAGCTAGCTTCTGAATTGACTTAAAATCAGATAATTTCTTACAAATAAAATAATTGGTAACTGATGATTTTTTTTTATAAGTAGTATGGTTTATTTTTGTATTTTTTAGGAGAATATTTGGTAAGTATAGTTTGATAACAATATAGCTAGTCAAGAAAAAAATATTTAGTGATAACTTATCTATTTTAATTTTTATTTGTATTTATTAATTACTGATAAAATAAATATATAATATTATATATTATAATATATAATTATATATATTATATGAGAAAATCTTGGTAGTCAATATTAGGGAGATAATAGGAAGTCAATATCATTTGTTCTTTTTTTTTTATTTTATCACCGAGTAATGCTAAGGAACCAACGTTAGGGGACCAATAGGGAGCCCATAAGTGTAATCAGGAAAATAGTGGATGGTAAAAAGGGAAAGAAAAAAGAAGAAAAAATATATTGATTTCCTATTGTCTCCCTAATATTGTCTATGAAGACTTTCTCTTTACCACTCATTATTTCTCTAATTACAATCATTGACTCCCTAAGTCCCTATTAGTCCTCTAACATGGTGGCTTTTAGGGTGGTCCCTAAAAATTTGGTGAATCAATAGTCCTTTTAAAACTTTTAAAGTTATAAAAGAATTAGGATCATAGTCCATAAAATTTTTTTTTAAAATAATTATATAAATAAATTATATGAATCATAAAGCAATTAATGAGACATTTAATAAGGAGAGAGAAAAATTAATTTCTCTGATAAATATATAAAGATATTAATTTTGACTTTTAAAATATATTTTTAATAATAATCACTTTTTTCTTTTAAAAAAAATCACTTTTTCTATAATAATAATAGTAACAACAACAGTAAACACCTAGCAACCGACATTATATAATGTGATAAACTGATAATAATATTTTTTTGGGGGTAATTGTAATAAGAAATTAATAATAATAATAATGCACGACGTACTACGAAGTAGTGTTACGAAATAATAATAATAATAATAATAATAATAATAATAATAATAAAATGATATTGATGATGGCAACAAAAAAATATAATGAATAATGACAATAATAAAATAAATAAATTAAAAACTAATTTATGAAAAATAATTTTTTATTTAATTTAATAGATAAGGATGTAAAAACAGGCTGAAATTCACTGGCTTGGCCCATTTAGCTTGCCAAAACAGACGGATCAAGCTAAGATTTTAAGACGGCAACAATAAGTAAACTCGCCTAATTTCAACTTTTAAATCCATTCAAACGTTAATCATAAAAAAACATTTTAAACATGAAATTTTAATTTCTATAATATTACTTCAAACGGTAATGCTACATGTATCACTGTACACCTTCATACATCTCATTTACAACACAGGTAAATATCAGCACAAAAAATTCACAAAACACATTAATACAACATACGATAGCATAAAAACAGTTACATATAGCACAAGAATAATGTACCTCAACACTGAATCAAAATAGAAGAAGACAAATGGTGTATTGAGATATATGATAATACACATAGATTTTTTTTTTTTTATGTCTAAGAGGAGACTTGAACCTAAGACCTCTTACAACGGAAGATAGGAGAATGCTATACACATAAATTAATTCTAATTCAAATATCTAAATAATTTTTAATGTATTTAACAACGCTGATACTAAAAGGGCATTTTTTATTTTTATTAATTTTTAAAATGAATAATTTTATCTTTTTAAATTCAAATATAATTTTTATTCTTTAAAACAATTAATTAATGCTAATCTTGAAAAATATTTGTTTTTTTTTATAATTAACTAAAAATTAAATGAAATTTTTAGCTTTAAATAAAAACTCATAAAAAAAAACTCATTATCTTTCTTATTAATTATTAATTAGCATTTTTGTCTTTTTTTATAATTGTTTCCTAGTTTAGAGTTGTGAATATTTGAAGAGCTCATAATCTGTTAATTTTTAAATAATCTCGACCAAAGAAGGTATTCATTCTTCTAAAGAAATGGTTGCCTATATAACTGTAGCCATCAGTTTACCTATCCAGTGTTAATTTAAAGAATTGTAGGTCTCTCAATCAGTTTTTCCAACATTGCATAAACAAAAAATATAATTTGATTTATGTTTGATTCAATTACTATTATTTTAGTGGAATGAATTAAAAAAAAATGATATTTTAATGATTTTCACATAAATTTAAATAAAGAAGAACATACTTGGAGATAATAAAAAAAAACAATACTAAAAAAGGAAATCTGACTGGTGACAATTTTAAATAATAAAAAAGTTAAAATAGTTTATTTGGAGATAAAAAAAAGTAACTATAAGAATATTTATTTTCTGACCATAATTTTAAAAAAGTAATTACTATTTAAATTTAATACTAAATAGCATATTTAACTCTAATAAAATCAAATTCAATTTTATTTTTCTTTCTAATTCAAGAAAATAAACTTATTAAGTGTATTATAAATATCTTTTTCATTTTAAAATTATTTAGAAGTGTATTTCAGTCTTTTAAAATCAAAGTTAAATTACAACAGCAATAACGCCTTAACTTTAATCCTAAATTAAAAAGATATTTAAACATGAAACTTTTTAGTTTTATAATATTAATTCAAATTTCTAATTTTATATGCATTTAAACAATACTAATACTAAAAGGGTGTTTTTTTTTATTAATCTTTAATAGGAATGATTTTATCCTTTTAAATTTAAATATAAATTTTACGCTAATTTTAAAAAAAATCATTTTGTCTTCTTATAATTAAAAAATATTTTATTTTTTAAAATTAAATCAGATTTATAACTCTAAACAAATAAAAAAAAAAACTTATTCCCTTTCCTATTAATTACATAGCACTTATTCTCTTTTTTATTAATTATGGATCACCAAAATTCCCTAAACTCTTTACTCTTAAAAAGGACCATTGATTTACCAAACTTATAAGGACCATTGTAACATGTCCCATCTAACATTGGTTCCGTATCATTACTCATATTATATACATAAAATTATAAAAAAAAACTAAATGTAATAATTTAGAATTTTGCCTAAGAAATACTTTTTTCTAGTGTGCGTCTGTATCAAAACTTTTATCTTCCTTTTTTTTTAGCCAGGTACTAAATGCAATTTTTCGGTGCTATTAACAACTCAATTTGATTTTTTTTTTTTTTAAATGGCACACTATTGCTGGCGAAAATTGACTGAAGATGGAATATTCCAATGATTACGCAGCTAGCTTTGTCCACCTTCTCTATCAAAACTCAAAAGTGCTCTTTTGCTGGTTAGGATTAAAAGGTGGAGTAGGTTCAAACAAAGTAGTTATATTGTTTATTTAATTAATAAAAATTTAATATTTTAATAACATTGACGATTAATTTAAAAATAACACCTAGTTTTTATTTATTTTTTTCTTCTTGATTTATGACTATATTTTATCATGAAATATACTTTCATCATGATGACTGTATATTATCCAGGTTAAAAAATAGATTTTGGGGGAAAGGATATGTTTTGGAAATATAAGTAAGAAGCAATTAAGAATGCCTTAGTTTTAGTGTTTTATTATTTAGGGTTTAGAATTTATTAATTTTATTATTTTTTATTATTATTATAATTATATATTTTAAAAGCTCAACTTTTTTTCAATTATACTATTTTTATCAACTAATTGGTTAAACAAGTATACTTGCAATAATATCATTCTCACCAAAAAGAGCATGATACACACACGTTTCCCAATCACAGCACTAGCGCCTTCTTCTACTCCTCATCCGTCGTGGTCGTCGTCTTCTACTTCCTCCTCCTACTCCTCCTCCGCCTCATCCGTCGCCGTCATCATCGTCTTATTCTTCCTCCTCCGCCAGTGCCTTTCTCTTTCCCCTCCTCCTATGTCGTCTTCTTCTTCCTCACTCTCCTTATGCGGTCGTCGTTATCATCATGTTCATCGTCGTCATCTTTGTTGTTATCATCGTCGTCATCATTGATAAATGAAATACATTGATAAACTACACAGAAATAAGTTGGTAAACCACACATAAATAAGTTGGTAAACTGCACCGGAATAAGCTGGTACACTGGATATGCATCTTCTATTTCCTTCTTTCATGTCTGCATCTGCATCTTCTTTTTCTTTCCTTCATCCATTCATTCCTTCTTCTCTATTTGCATGTTCTTCTTTTTCTTCTTCTTTCCTTCCTTTATTCATTCTTTTGAAATAAGTTGATAAACTACACCGAAATAAGTTGGTATACTGTACCGAAATAATTTGATAAACTGCAACGAAATAAGTTGGTATACTGTACCGAAATAAGTTGGTAAACTGCATTTCTTCTTCTTCTTCTTGAGAGATATTATAATTGCTCACCTAGAATTATTATTTTTTTTTATATATTTTATTAAGAGACTAATATATATCTACTATTTTGACTAATAATATGTTGGTCTCTCATATTTAAAATATGTACCAAGAATTATTATCTTTGTAGCTATATTATCTCTCATATGTTTATTTTTTTTTAGTTTGTGATCAATTTTTTTATTTTTATATCCATTAATTAATACCTAAATGTCAAAGTGACTGATATATATTTTGAATAAGAATGAATATAAATTAATATTTAATAATATTCTATAAATATAAAAAATAGTTATCAATATATAATAATAACTTACACGAATAATCAATTTTTTTTATAGTAGAATAGTTAACTTTTTCATGAAGATAAAAAAACTGTTGATCTTCTTTTCAGAGTTTGATAGTAAATGAAAATCTATTTACTTTATTTTATTATTACATTATTTCAAAAATTTTATTCTAATTATAAATATGAACATCTAATTATTCTATATTCTTATATCAATAACTAAATAGTAATTAACTTTTAATATCTCTACTTTGTTTTATATTGGGTCAGAAAATGTGAGAAAGAAGCATATTGTAAGGGAATTGAAATGAGAAGAAGCAGAAGCTAGCAGCAGAAGCAAGATGAATTGATGAAGAAGGAAGAAAAGAAAGAAAGTAAAGAGAAGAAGTGAGAGAACTAAATTATATTAATGGAAATGAATGAAATAGTACATTCTGCCAGAGGCAGAGTATATAAGCAAAGGTAAAGTACAAGGCAATTACAAAATACAAGACTACATCTTGTATAATACAAGAATACAAGTAGAATAATTCTGTATTCCTAACATCTACCCTCAAGTTTAGGTAGGGTTTGAACACAACCTAAGCTTGCTTCTAAATCTGTCAAATAGTTTGCTTGATAATGGTTTGGTTAGGATATCAGCAATCTGATCTTGGTTGCTAATATGAGTAACATATAATTTTTTCTGATTCACTAAGTCTCGGATGAAATGAAGGTCTGTCTCCCAATGCTTTGATCTGTCATGTAAAATGGGATTTGCTGTGAGAATGTGAAATGACAGCTGCTAAGATTGTCACAGTAAACTGTGGGAGAGATAGGTTGAGGGACTTGTAATTCTTGCAGCATATGTTGGATTCCCATTATCTCAGTTTGGACAGTAGCTATGGCCCGGTATTCGGCTTCTGTACTAGAGCAACTCACTTTAGTTTGCTTACTGCACTTCCATGACACAAGATTGGTCCCAATGTATACACAATAGCCGGTTGTGCTCCTCCTATCATCAAGGTCAGATGCCTAATCTGCATCTACAAAACCAATAATCCTAAAATCAGAACAGCCAACAAAACTCATTCCATATGCTAATGTACCTTGAAGATATCTTAATATTCGTTTCACTGCTTTCCAATGCTCCAATGTTGGTTTTTGCATGAACTGTGAGCACTTATTAACTGAAAAGGAAATGTCAGGTCTAGTGATACATAAATATTGCAATTCTTCTACTATGCTCCTATACTTTTTGGGTTCATCAAACAATTCTGAATCAGAAGCATGTAACTTCAGATTTGATATCATTGGAGTGGGCATTGCCTTTGAGTCAAGCATGCCAACTCTCTTTAATAAATCTCTAGCATAGTTGCTTTGTTTAAGAATCAATTTGTGATCATCGCAGTAATCAACCTCAAGACGTAGGAAATAATTTAATTTACCTAAGTCTTTTAGACTAAAAACAGTGTGCAACCTATCTATAATTGATTGTACTACAGCAGTATCCGAACCTGTGATGATGATATCATCCACATAAGCAAGTAAGTATGTAACATCATTTTTGTTTTTCTTATAAATAGAGCAATGTCATGAACAGTGTTAATAAAACCAAAATTCTTTAGAGTATTAGATAGAGTATTGTACCAGGCCCTAGGAGCCTGTTTAAGTCTATAAATTGCCTTGTGTAATTTACAAACTTTAGTTGAATTGGTAGATGTATACCCGGGTGGTTGTGTCATGTAAACTTGGTTTGTTAATTTGCCATTGAGGAAGGCATTGTCAAAGTCAAATTGTCTAAAGGGCCAGCCATGTGTAAGAGCTATGGTAATAACTATCCTAATTGTAGTTGGTCTCACAACAGGGCTGTAAATATCCTCATAATCAATGCCCTCTTTCTGCTGAAAACCCTTAGCAACTAGCCTAGCTTTGTACCTAACTATCTCACCCTTAGGGTTCCTTTTCATTGCAAATACCCATTTACAGTTTACTATAGTTACATTTGGTGGAGGATCAACTACTGTCCAAGTTTGATTCCTAACTAGTGCACTAATTTCCTTATCCATTGCTTTTTCCCAATGGCTATTGTTCAATGCATGTGTAACAGTCCTAGGTGTATTTATTTTCAGATCATATTCATTATGTGCAGCAGAAAGGAAGGTAAAAGGATTGAGTATACCGGTTTTTGATCGATTTTGCATTTGATGAATATTGGCAGCTTGTTTGGTGTTGGTAGGTGCTGGGAGAACCACCTCAATACCAGTGATTGGTGTTGGTCTTGGGGCACTGTTTGATGGAGTGGTTGTGTTGTCCTTTGTATTAGAGGTTGGGGATAAATTGGTGCCAGCATCAGGGGGTTCTTGTCCAGTTTTTAAAGATGAACTGGTGAATGGTGTTGAAGATGTGTTTGTTGCAGGGGAACCAGATTCTGTCCTGGATGATGTTTGTGTAGTTTCCTGTGTTAGGGGTATGATCTGATCTCTGCATATAATGTTAGTATCATTTGCTGCAACAGGAGAAATGTTAGTAATGGAAGAGGTAAACATTTTTGTGTAAGGGAAGAAATATTCATCAAATAAGACACTCTTAGCATAATAGATTTTCCCTTCTTTACTTAGACATTTGTATCCACTGTGATGTGAATCATATCCTAAGAATAAACAGAGTTGACTTTTGTAATCCAGTTTAAAACAATTATAAGGCCTCAAAAAAGGATAACAAGCACAACCATACACTCTTAGTAAACTATAGTTTGGTTGTCTACCAACTAATACCTCAAATGGTGATTTCATGTTAAGAATAGGGGTTGGTATTCTGTTAATTAAATATATAGCAGTGATAAATGCAGAGTCCCAAAAGCTTAGAGGCATAGAGGCTGTTGCCAACATAGATAATCCAAGTTCAGTGATGTAGGGTTGTTCATGGATCGAATAGGATCTGCATACCCGCGGTAAAATTCGCAATCCGATCCAAAAATTGCGAATCTTCAGATACGATCCACACAGGTGGAGGATCGGATTGTGGATTTTTAGTCAGCATCCGCAGATCCGATCTGCATATTCGATGATCCGCACATATAATTAAAAATAAATAAATATATAAATAATGAAAAATATATATACGATATTATGTTAGTAAAGGGTGAAACCTAGCCGCCTCTCTTCAAGTTTTCATCTCTCTCTCAAGATAGAACCCTGAACACAAAAACCATCCATGCCACTTTCATTCTTTCACCGTGTGTTCCAGTCTTCCTTTGCTGGCGCCGCCAGCACCCACCATGTCTTCCTTCGCAGGTGCTAGCCCCCACGGTCTACCGTTGATGTTCGCCCGTTCTCGCTAGTCACTGCTACTCCATTCACCTTTGTCGTCGCTGCTCATCTATCCCCGCGTCGTTGTCGCTGCTCGAAGCCGATCATCGCAGGTGTTGCCACTCACCTGTGTCGCTGTTCACGTCCCGTCGCCGACTCGCCGTTAGCCTCCCTTCCTCATGCCATTGCCGTAAGCCCAGTTCTTCACACTTGGCTTCTCTGTCTCTGCTTTTCACAGGTTCTCGAAGCCGCGGCCTCCATGTCGTCTCTGCCTCCTCGCCGTTACTGTCGTCATTGTTGTGGTAAGGATATGCACCTATTTTCTAACCCTAATTTAACAATTACCAGTGTTATTTGTTTTCTAACCCTAATTTTTTCTGGGTTGCTTAATTTTCATAACCCCCAATTTTTCATTGCTGTTATTTTTGTAACCCTAATTTTTCTGGTTTGCATAATTTTTGAAAACCTAATTTTTTCTGGTTTGTTTAATTTTATGTAAACCTAATTTTTCTTGTTTGCCTAATTTTTGTTGAAAATTTGGACTGCTTGCTTTTTACAAATGTTTAACTAATGCTTTTCTAATTTTTATTTATAGGAATGCATGGATGCTAAATTTAAAATGATTCAAGTGATGGAGAAGAAAAATGTTAAATAAAGCTTTATGTATTTGTTTGGACTTTGGTTGTATAGTTGATCTGTTGATGTCTTTATTTTTTGTTTTATGATTGTTAATTTTGAATTTTAATTCTGTTGAATGTTGAATTTTAAGTTTGTAGCTTCAAGAAAACACGATATGGAATTTTCTCTTCTGGTCCTTTTTAGTTTTTTTTCTCAAACAATTTTTTTTTCAATTTGCCATATTATGCGGATATATCCGCAATCCGATCCACAATTCGCGGATATATCCGCAGTCGGATCGGATCAGATATGAAGGCAAAAATTGCGGATATCGTATCCGATCCGATCCAATCAAACTTGTGCGTATCGGATCGAAAAAATCGGCCATATCCGGTTTGATCCGATCCATGCACAGCCCTACAGTGATGTGTCTATGCTTTCTTTCTATACTCCCTTGTTGTTGGTGAGTATAGGGCCAAGAGAGCCTACGTAAAATGTCATTTCTTTGTAAAAAAGATTTAAAATTGTTTGAGGTAAATTCTGTCCCGTTATCTGTTTGTAATGCCTTTATCTTTTTCCCTGTTTATTCTCCATAAAGGTTTTATAACCTTGAAAAGCTACTAGAGCTTGTGATTTTTGTGTTAAAAGAAAAATACACAAATATTTGGAGTATGCATCTAAGAAGCTAATATAGTATTTGTATCCCTCTTTAGTGACATATGGTGCAGGACCCAAATATCAGCATATACCACCTGTAAAGGCTCAGTATAATTAGTTAGAGAGCTGGGGAAAGGTAGTTGATGCATTTTTGCAACACTACAAGATTCACAAATTCTGTTCTTAGGTTCAGTAGCAATAATTTTACACAATCTCATAACATGTGAAACAGATTTTATATTACTATGTCCTAGTCTTTTATGCCATATTTCATAGGTATTTTGATGTCTTGGTATTATCAGAGTTCTGTTTTCTGTATTATCTACCATATTAGAATCAATAGGTGTATTTGATGCAGTGAATAAAGTAGGTGTAATATTTTGAAGAAAGCAGAACATTATTGGTATTCATATCAAAAGTTTAATTCATCAAACTATTAGAGGTACATGACTTATCACTGTGTACACTAGATTCTTTATTCAAATTAAAATGAGTAGTAAAAGATAAGGGATAGGAGGATGATACTGAGAGAGCCTTTGAGGCAGCAGCTTGAGGTACCAAGAGGGAGTCAAAATAGTAGAGTCATGCTCTAGTTTTGCCCATGAGGAGGATTTCCCTAGTACCCTAATCACGAAGAAGACAAAAATCAGGCCAAAATTCGAAGTAAACAGAGTTGTCAGATGCAAATTTAGATACACTTAGAAGATTCTGTGTTATGTTGGGAACATGTAAGATGTTATTGAGATGATACTCCCTGGCCATTACCCACAAACAGCTACTCTGGACCTTGGTTGTTCTCAGAATGTTGAAGGATGTTCGAATGCTCCACCGTTACATGGTGTGAGGCTCCCGAATCGACGAACCATGAGGATTCAGATGGAGTGGAGGCTGTGGTAAAGTAAGTTTTTGGTTGATGAAAGTTGGTAGTAGGCGGTGGTGGCTGGGTATTGGAGTAAGGCACCTGATTGCTAGGGTTTGGAGAGGAGCTTTGGTAATGGGGTCGAAGCGGTGGTAGCTAGGGGTGAGCATGGGTATAGGTAGTCCAATTACCCGATCAAAACCAAACCAATCCAATTATATCGGTTCTATACCCAACGGGTAATTGGGTATATTAGTATCAGATCCAAACCAACCCGATCTTGATCGGTTCGGGTATTGGTTTTGATGTCACGATACCCAAAACCAACCCGATTACCCAATTAAGTTTACATTAATTTAAAAAACAATAAAACATAATATATATATATATATATATATATATATATATATATATATATATATATATATAT